>JAODAF010138456.1:0-10384 GCA_027574765.1 Molpadia intermedia | reverse complement strand
CCGAACAATCTTGAAACATTGTTAGAACAAAAACAGATCGGTGAATTTCCATGATAAAATCAGAATTTCGTTTTTTTTCTGCGATCGCTGAAAAACGTGGCCCAGACTAGGTCTGATAGTTAGGCCTACTTACCACCATGGAAATTTTGTGTTTCCGCCATGGCGGTAAGTTCGGTAACTATAACTAATGGCGAAAACTACATTCCTATGGCGCGGCCGCGGAAACTAATGGCAGTTACGACACCCGTCTGTAGCCTAACGTCATTGAAAGTTTTAGCCTAGTGTTCATGATTGTTGCTTTGTTGAACGCGGCAGACAAATACGGCATAGGCCTATACGTTATATTAATCACCGCCAGATCCAATGCATGTTTATAGCCAAAAGTAGTACCAAGACCAAATCCAATATCTTCTATATGCTATTGCTACGGCGTTGTCAAACTTTTTCATGGCCAAAAGCTCAGCCGATTTCAGAATTGTTACGGCTTATTTTACCACACCGATTCTACCGTAGCTTATCGACAGTACAATGTGTACTAGTGAAGAGCGAGTATCGGATCTTAACGGCAATGGCGTTTGTAAAGCCGAGATAAAAAATGCAAATCGGCATCGCGCATATTTTATTACTTTTGACTTGTTTTTTCTTTGTATTTATGACAGCAAGTCAAAAATAAATTCAAGTCAAGTCAAGTCACAAGTCAATCATCTGCAAGTCAAGTCAAGTCACAAGTCATTTGTTTTAACGGCAAGTCAAGTCAAGTCACAAGTCAAAAATAATGCGACTCGAGTCAGACTCGAGTCCAAGTCATTGAATCGAGTCAACAACACTGGCTGTCATATATTACTCTGTATGATTATCATGATGATTTTTCCTGCTTTACAGCACCAGTCACCTCCGGAAAGTGGAACAAGAAACGACATAAGCCTCTCAGGAACCTCTCATCCTTTGTTAAACTGCTGAGTCACATGATCAATGCCTTCCACCAGCATAGAGCTAATCAGACTACCACATTCCTCGGAATGACCAATCAGGTGAGCATTGTTATTCAGTTTTGTTCAGAGCTGCAGCACCTGCTTGTTGTTTGACAATTATTGATTGATTGATTATTGATTTCCCTTCCTGATTTTAGATATTTAATTTACTTGTCTGATAGACTGCTCCCTCATCCTTTGACCACTTTCTCAAAAGCTGAAATGGGTGTACAACATGCAACCACCCAACAGCTTCTCTGTAGTGTCTTTGTACAATATGGGATGCCATTATATATATATATGCCTGAAATGCTTTCAGGGTCCGATTTAGAAAAAAAAAGTTACATGCATTGGTGTATGTAAAGTAAAAAAGTTACATGCATAGCTTAAATATTTCATGCACAATATGTTTGAGTGTCATGCACACAATTTCACAAAACAAGATAGTAATGCAATAGTATGAAGTAAGAAATTGTCATGGTCTTAGCTACTATAATTATGTTAAGTCTTTCCACCAAATTCATGATTAGTAACACTCGTACACTATTTCTCATCTCATCTACAGGCGTATCTGGCCCCCTGGACCTCCATCGTATCTAACTGTTGTCACATCGTATCTTCTCTGTTCTCACATATCAGCAAAGCATCACTCCTACAGCAGCTCATCAGTAAATTAATAAAACCTCTCAGTGGTTTCTATGGCAACAATAATGGGTAAGATAATAGCCTGGATTGTTCATATCCTTGGCCATGATGAACATATGTGTCTAGATGTGTGTCCATGTCATCAATACTGTTGCATACTTGCATTTATCACCAACTGATATGTACCCCAGATATGAAAAGTTTGTGTTTGACCTGTCTATCAGTTTCTCCGATAGAGAAATCTATTAGGTTTAATATAAAGCAAAATGTCAAATCAGTAAAAAAACAAATGTATTTTCATTCAATGGTAAGATGAAGCAAGCCAGATTATGAATTAGGATTTACTACAATTGTTTGTCATTCTCTGTCAATTCTGTTAGTTTTCAGTATTATGATGTAAGATCATATTGAACTTGGTTTAGAAGTGGGTAGGGTGTGGTGGAGTGACCAAACTCACCGGTGTTGCCCTGGTGATGCTGACGTGTTTGTCAGAAAACAAATTAGAATGTAGGTTCTAATTATGTACCATCTTCACATTGATTGCTGCTATAATATGCGTCAACCACTGTAATAGCCCAGATGAGTGACCTATCCCATCGTGAAACTTTGATTTGCAGATTTCCTTCGAGTGATGTCTACAAGACGAACCTTCTTCCTAAGTTGGATAAACTCTGGCAGGAGGTCCTGATGGGGATCCAGGCCCGGTATCCTGGGCCCTTCGATTCCGAGTCCCTAGAGGTCTTTGAGCCCATCCTGGAGGCCACCCTGACCAGCCCCTACAGGTCCATCAGGAACCACACTATGCTCTTCTGGAGTGCAACATTTGCTAAAACGACGTCGCTCACATACACCGACAAGATGAAGTAAGTAGATGGTGTCAAAATGGTAAACACTACTGTGCTTCTGAATAAATCCAAAGGCAGCTTTGTACTACTAGATTTATACAGCCAGTAGTATGAGTCTTGATTGAGTAGTATAACTGAACATATCATATACCTCCATTATGTACCACTCGGATCAACAATGTTGTTTATATACCCTGATTGGTATAATATGACCACTTTAAAGCTTATTTATTTATTTTTAATTTTTGTACAAAACAAAAGCAAATTAATATGAATTATAACAACATTGTAGAAATATCTCCTTGTGAATGATTGTAATTAAAAACTATATTACTGGTTTGTCTCCTATAATTTGAGGGCCAGTAGCCGACTGGTTCCTGGTTGATGCTTATTTTGACCTCTGTAATGCCTCCCTCTAGTTCTTGATTACTGGTGTTCGCTACTATGTCTTGGTGGCTAGTAGCTAAGTTCCTCTATTGCTGTTCTTAATTTGGACCCCTGAGTGACTTTCCAAGAAGAATTAGAATTTATGACTCAAACAGTAGTAAAAAAGGTGGAAATAGAAATAGGGTTTTGATCACAAATTAATACTGAAATCGATATTTAGAAACATAGTTTTAAAAAGCATACTTTTTTGGGCAAGACTGTTAACAAACGATGCACAGAAGTAATAAAACCGAACTTCTACATTTGTTTAAGGACCAACTTACCTAATACTTTTATGACTTTCTGACCTACTTGAGTGCTGTCAGTACAACTTGCTTTGCTTCGCGAATGAATAGGCCTTTGGAGGAATTAGCCATTTCATGCAATGAACAGGTTTATTAACATTTTTGTAACTTGCAGGGTGTGCTTACAGCGAGTGAAAGAGAAGAGTGATGTGCTACTGCCTGATTGGACTGAAGTCGACATCACGGAAGACGAGTCTGGTCTTCCGGAGGTAAACACACTTATACTGATCCATGGATAATTTGAAATAATCTATCAAGTGTTGCATAGCAAAAAGCAACACAATTTGTTGCACAGTTGAAAAATTAAAGCCTAACTTGTTTCCTGGGAAAATAGTTTGCATGTATAATTCTGTGCTAAGCTGATGGATTGTCTAAATTGTAAATGCTCATACGCATTGATCGATTATAAATATCTGTATGTTTCCCAAATTCAGGTAGTGGCCCAAACTTAGGTCATAAGGGCAATGTCATGGATGATCTTTAAATCCAACACCAAAAAATTAAATAATTCAATTAATTATAGAATAGTAGGACCTCCAGGAGAGGGGTAAATAATATAATAAGGGCTGTATTGTGATATGGATGTGATGCTTGTATGTATGATGGTTATGAGTAGTTGAAGAGCCCTATTGTTTTTGTTGCAGGACTCTAATGATTGGGCAGGACTTACATTCATTGTTTTAAACTCTGTGACCCTAGGTCAGTTGTTTTGTGACTCTAGGTCAGTTGTTTTGTGACCCTAGGTCAGTTGTTTTGTGACCCTGAAATGGATCAGATTGGCATTTCCTTAAAATTTAAGGCTTGTAAACCAACAATAATATACTTGTGTCCATCTATGTATACCCATGACTCTTTCCTAATTTTAGGTTTTCACTAATTAAATTGATGGATCTTGTATTTTGTCTCCGTTCTGTCTAGAGCAATACACAGTCCCTTCTAGTTCCCTCTTCTATGAGTCCGTCACCACGTAAGATGCACGGTAGTTTCTTGAAGCGCTCCAGTGAGGCCAGGCAACTGTTCATCTCTTCATCGCCGCTTAAATCCCCAAGGAAATCTCCTCTTCAAGGACAACAGTCTCCTGCTAAGGACAAGATGCCTACTCGTAGAAAACTGAACATTGAAGAGGAAAGGACTCAGGTAAGAATGATTCCTTCAAGAATGAATGCACTGGGGGGGGGGGGGGTGTGAGTGTGGACCTGGTAGAATATAAAAGCAACACTGAACATTGACGGGGACAGAACTCTAATAGGATTGATTCCTCCGAGTACAGGCTGAAAGACAGTAGTGCGGAAAAGACAGTGCATGTGATTTGAACCTGTGACTCTATGATAGAACCGCTATATCTTTAGTGATAATTCCATACTATATTTTACTACAACATTTACAGATTGTATATAATAAAATAAAACCACTTTTATCCAAATCGGTCAGACCGAGGGCATTTGGTTATGTGAATAGTTTGGAAAGTACAGTTGTCAAGCTTCCTAGCCATGTACTATGATACAGCTTTTCACTGAAATGACCAATCGGAGAGCTTCACAAGAGTGCTTTTGTGGACTTTATGCGGTAACTGTTGATCTCTCTTTAAGCTGAAAAGAAGCAGAAAATATTTTATATTCACAGTAAGAAACGATCAATACATCAATTTTATTTTTCATAATATTCCTTTTTATTCTGCAGGACTTTGTATTCATTGCTCCTTCTCCCAAGAAGAGGCAGATACTAACAGAACACCAGAAAGAAATTCTCAAGTCCAAACGTGACATTCCAGCTCTTTACAATGACTTGGAACAGTCACAAGACGTCCAACTGTTCTCAGAGATTACTTCCACACAGAGCCAATTCCCAGATATGTAAGTAGATGTAACTTTCCAGCTATCGCGGGTGGGTGTAAGCTGTTTCTGAAAGGTTTACTGGGTAATGATAATATGTTCTCCTTCATCAAATTAATTAATTGATTTCCTTCTCCCATGAAGCAACTATTAATTCTTTGTAAAATTAGCTGTCGTAGAGCCAACCTCACTTTGTATGATATTGTCTGCCATGGTCATCCTTTTGGTTCAGATACTTAAGACAAAATACACTAGTAAATACTGCAAAGAAATGAGTGGGCGGGCTTAAAATATTACTCTAGAAATCAGCAGTGTTCTCTATCTTGAGGCAAATCAACAATATTGTATCCTTCAACCCTAGCTATTTGCCTGTCTTATTTATTTCCAGGCTATCGACTGCCTCATCGCTTGGTGTTGCTAAGGAGTCAACCACTCTCACTGATGCTTTTGCAGCATTGAAGAAAGACGAGAATCTGTCTGTTAACATTTCCAACCAAGATAGCCAGATCGGGAACCTTGTGAAACATTTGAGAGATAAAAAATCCAAATGTGCAAATGAAAAAGATGCTTTACCACCTAAGAAAGAAACAAATGATTTTGTTGCAAAGATGAATGAAAAAATTAGATCGCTGCGGAGTTCCATAAAAGCGAACGATCCTGATGTGCATAATGAATTGTCCGTAACTATCATAGCAGACACCCAGAGCCAAGACGAGGCTTGGGCAAAATGGGTAGAAGAAGGAAATAAAGTTGACATTAAGAAGAAAGGATTTCAGTCAAAAGTAGCTTTGGAGAAAAAACAAACTTCACCGGTTCTTGTGATGGAGACACTGGATTTAACCGAGAATGCCGATAACACTGAATCTGGCAGCGAGGGTACCAAAATGATAGCAGAGACACAGAGCGATCTCACAAACACCGAAGACAAACTGGAGATATCACCAAAGACCCCAGCAAAACCTTCATTCCCTTTCGTTGTTCAGGAGGGGGTAGATTTATCAGATATTACCTGTTGCGACAATCAATTTTCTCCATTAATTAAAATTTCTACCCCAGTCGTCAAGGTTTATAAATTAGACATGATGAATTTAGAATCACAACATGCCTTTGGGATGGATAAACTTCAAAGAAAGGAACAAACCACTCCTGTCATTACACAAAGTCCGACAGGAAGTCAAACTCCTAATGAGACCCCAAGATTCAGAAGGCACAAGTCTGATGAAATTCATACCAGGAGCTTGAGGTCTGGTGGGAAAGTCAGAAGGTGGCATTCGTTTGAAGATGCTCTGGCCGATTCGCCCAAGGAGGCTTTTACACCGGTAGATTCCGATGTGAAATCGGTGACCTTAGGTCAGTTTTCATGCGACCCAGAAAAGGTGGACCTTGATGGCATTCAGCCACTGGATTGTAGCTTCGATTTTGAAGCAGAGGGCGTACCAGAAAACAATGAAATCTTCGAGAAGGTGAGAAAAGAGAAATATGCTACAAAGGAAGATGTAGCTAATGTAGAGAAAACGGTTCACACGGTACAGTTACGGAGAGGTAGACGACAAAGAAAGGTAAAAGACTTCACAGATTTTGTGACGCCACAGTCGTTACAATGTATTCAGACAGAAGTTGTGGAGGAGAGAAAAGGCGAGGATGAAAATGTAGAGATGGAAGAGTCTGGCAGTGAAGGGAGTTCCAAGGAAAGAATGGAAACGGCTGAGATGGAAGTAGAGAACGCTGTGAGCGACAGGGGAACGACAGGATGTCATGAATGGGAGCCAACACAAGAATTATTTACAGAGGAAACTGAAGTGGCTACAGATGGTAATGACAAAGCCTGCTTTAAGGAGGATCACTTGGGAGATTCCGCAGAGGCAAAAGATGATGAGGGCAAAGAGGGAGGAGCTGAAGTTGTGGAGAAGCAAGATGATGTTAATGAAATGGTAGTTGAAGATTCCAAGATGGCAGAAGATGATCTACCTCTAGCAGATTTAAAGAAAGGGAAGAAAAATCTGACACGGAGATGGAGAAGAAATAAAACTAAAGTTACTGAGGTGATTAATTTGTGTGACACTCAATCTCTTGATGAAAATAGCAACATAGATGATGGATGCAAGACATCCTCTGAGCAGGTTTCTGAAAAGGAGATTACAGGTGAAAGGTTAAAGGGGGATGCTCGTCAGGAGATTGCTGATGGAAATGAGGCTGCTGCCAAGGAGCAAGTGGACGAAAGAAGTGAAAATGAGATTGATGGTAAGGAAGACAGACACGTAGCAAGCAAAAACAACAGAAGAAGATCAACAAGAAGTACAACATTGAAAGCTGACAGCCAACAAACTAAAGATATGGTAGAGGTGAATAATGGTGATGGAGAGAGGCAGGCTATGGAAGCACCTTTGTCTGAAGATGATAAAAATGATTCTAATACGAAAGAGATGACTATTATCAGAGAGAAATCATTAGATGATGATGATGTATATCTAAGCGATCTCCTTGGGAAAGATGACGACGGACAAGAAAGCGTAAATGTTAAGGAATCTTTGCCAGAAGCTGTAAAGGAAGATGACATCACCGGTGAAGACAACAGTGCAAGAATGGGGAGCAGGAGAAGGCATGTTGTATCACCTAATATACGGAGAAACCTTATCGAGAGGTTCCAGAAAGGGAAGAAGCATTCACCTGAATCGCCCCGGGGATTTATTTCAAGAAGATCTCCAAAGAGAAGCCCTAAATTGTTGAGGAGTGGGAAACTGTTAGGGGCTGTTTACTCTAGATTGAGGTCACAGAAGAGCAAATCACTAAGGAAATCATCCCAAAGGGCCAAAACGGTGATTAAGAAGGCCAAGTTAAAACAAAAGGAAGATAAATCTGGCCAAACCCGAACCACTGAAGGAGAAATCGGGGCAAACGTTTCTCAGGGTGATAAGAAAGATGGCGACATAACACTGGAGAAATTAATAAGTGGTTGTGGTACTCCTGAAGAAGTCAATGCAATATCTGATTCAAACAAGAATGAATCTCTTGCGAGCAATGACGTGATCGTTGCTATGGAAACGAGCAGTACTAAGGAAGACACAGGATGTGCAGCAGGAAATACAGAATCTGCATTGCAGGAGAAGAGGAGTTTGGAAATTCAGTCAAGTTGTGAGGATTCAGAGACGATGGAAAGTGACAAAGCAGATTTAAGGAATAATTCGGCAGATGAGCCAATTATTATTGAAATGTTAATAGACAATACCGGACTAACTAAAGATGAATTACCCGAGATGGAAATATTTCATAGTAGTTGCACTCCTACAAAACTAAATAATGATGCAATCGATTTGGATAATCAAAGTCAGCAACATGCAAGGCATGCTGGGATGCCACAGTCCCATATAGCAAAGGAAAACGATGAAACTGTTGCCAAAGAACAGTCTCCTGTGATTTCAGTGAAGTTTGCTCCTGCAACCCACAGCTCTCCAGTTGCTAGGAAACTGAACCCACTCTTGTCTCCAAGACAGGGGTCACCTGAGGTACTTGGTATTCCAGGGGTTTATTCACCGACAGCGTCTCCTAGCAACGGAATACTGAAGAAGAGGGAAAACCCAGCGTGCAACTCACCATCACCTACAAATAAGGTAAAGACCACGAATGACATTTGTTTACAATTTTACAAAGTTGGATCCCCTGAATATAGTTATTTGTTTCACCATGGCAACCTGTTTAGTCACAATCGATACCGAATGATTTTATTGATCTCAAAAATTCAAACCTAACGCAAACAAATATTCATCGACACCATACACATTTTGTTCGCAGCTCCAAATTCAAACACACTTCTTTGCAAACCTTACAGAGCCGGCTTTTAGACAAACAGATTTGCAACTATTAAATTTGACATGGTGTCAAAATAGTCATCAAGCATCAACATTGTCTTTGTAGATAAACATAGTTTAAAATCACAATCTCAACGTATTTTCGATGCATATCAATGGGTAGTCAGAGACATAACCACAAAAGTTTATATCTTTCCCTAATCTTTCTTTTTTACTGGGGGGGGGGGGGTATTAATGCCACAAAAGAACATCAAGAGCATCAAATGGTAATAACAGGGTGATTCTGTCTCTTTAATAACCCTTTCTGTACACCAAGCAGTTTCGAGAGTGCAAACTGGATCAACGTTCGGCAGGAAATCTCAAAATAGCGTGGTCCGACTCTACATCTGTAGGCTGTTGGTCATGTGATACCAATCAATGGAATTTCAGTTTCGTGTTCACATGAACACTGTAAAGACGCGAGTGCCTTCGGCTCTCCTTCATCAACTTTGGAGCCTGTACTGGGGAGGGTTATTAACAAAATTCATTTACTCTTTCGCAGAATCGAAGAGTGAAATTCTCAGAAGAGATAAGGACTAAAGAAATTGAAAACAACACTCCTTGTCGATCTAGCAGAGGGAGGAATGATTCACCTCGGGGAAGAACCAAGATATTACCGTCGCCGCTGGTAACCACTACGCCATCAAGAGTTGTTAATGTCCAATCAAAGGTGATTATCATATTTTCTTCTCAAGATTATTATTTTAGTTTAGAATGACTTGTGTCAAGTAAACCTGGGATGGGGATACCAGCTGTTATACCCAAAATATTCGGAAAACGTCGCAGAGTCTGGTTAAGATCAGATGTATTCATCAATGAAATTTGTCCCGATGGTTTGTTTAATGTATGATATTCTGTACTAGCAATGAGCGGTGAACCTTTGGTACCGGAACTCCAAGCGACTCAGAACCGGTGATGATGTCGGTACTGGTATTACCGGTAGTAGTAACATTAATATTAACAGTTAGTATTGGCAGTACTGGTACAAAAGTACCCGTATACCTAGCTTAATTGTGTACTTACAGATTGAAAACATATCAGATACAAAAAATTCTTAATTACTTTCATTGTTTCAATCTCAAAGTATCAAATATCAGAAGTATGACCTCCATCACTTTATTGCAAAATAATCACTTTAGATCAAATTTACCCCCTAAACATAACTTTCAAATGGAAATCTTGAGTTCAACAGTCTGATACTGATTTAGCAATAGAGGGGGTGCTTCAGCTATTCAAAAATATTATGTAACTCACAATAATATGACAACAGCATCTGTGAGCAGAAAGTTTCATTGCAGAAATGTGACAATGGCTTTGAAAGGGTTTAAGGTCATTGGATATATATTAATATCTGATTGTGTTTTTCCTTGTTAGTATATCACAACTCCTTCCAAGACAACAGATAAGTTTAATGGAACACCCAGCAGCTCTAGACGAATAATCGGACGAAAACATCTGTCGTCAAGTTCCCCTCGCCAAAGCCACAAGGTAAATTTTAGTTTTTGGTTTCTTGTT
>JAODAF010138345.1:0-10387 GCA_027574765.1 Molpadia intermedia | reverse complement strand
CAGCGAAGTGCGGCAAAATCTTCACGGTTATAGCACTTTATTGCAATTTGAAAATGGGCGCAAATTTTCTGGGTGGATGCCACAGAATGGCTTTTGACTGCAGAATGACTTACTGAATAATGTCCGTTTCGGCGTTCCATATTTTGGAGTTGCAGAAGATAAGATTCAGCGATAAAAGAACCACAAATGCAATGTGGTAGATAATTTGAAATCAATAGAATCAATTTAGAACCAAAAAAGAACCATGGTGGGTCTGCTCATAGTGAAACTTTAATAATTTTAACTTTAATTAATATTATAATTTCATATCATGTGGTTATGTAAAATCATGATTTTATGCAAACTTTGAGATGAGGTTCACTATTGTCACAAGAAAGGCATCCGGTTAACACCATTGGGCACTGTCGTCTGTATTTTTTAGGTTACCGGCAAATAACTGGCATCTTTCCCAAACTGTCAAAGGACTATTAAGTTTATTCATTGCTAATAATTTGTTTGACAACATTCCCGTCAATATTTTCATTTGTCGTCAGGCATATAGATATGGAATTAATGGACGCATGTTGGAAATATCTCATTAAAATGAATGCTCTGGTCAACTTGAGGAATCAATATTATATTATAGCAAGTTAAAAAATATTCTGGCTTAAATCTGTTGTGGAAGAAGTTAATGATCAATAATGGCAGTAAAACTTCAAAGAATGATGTAAACAACTTCATCTTTAAATGAACCAATGAGAAAGCTTCAATTCCACACTTCAACATACGACAAGCACCTGGGGTAGATTGGCTGTACCCAGTCAAGCCCAGGTCACCCGATGACAAATCAGCCTACTCTTGTTACTGTTTCGGTCAGATTCACTTACACAGAATATGCTACAAAAAGGCTATAATATTGTGTTCAGGTCAGGTTCACTAACATTCATAATGGATCACTAACATATTCATATATGTAAATTTAATACTGCTGTTAAATATTCATACTCACGCTTTCTGTTAATCCATCAGCCTTGTACCTTCCCCCAGTTGTAAACTGCAGCTTTCCAGATGGCCTTTCCAAGTTAAAACAAATAAAAAATATATATTTTCCAAAACTCTCGTCTATGTTTTGTAGATGTATAGCACATAGGTAGGTTTTATAATGGTATATCCCAACACAGCATGAACTAACTGTTAATTTAAAACCTGACATTTTCTGTTTTGTATTTATTCTATATTGAAGAATGACTGATTTTGCAAAGATATCCAAATATGTAAGTTTAAGAAGTTAGGGGGAGGGGGTGTGGGGGTCAGTGGACAAAAAGGTTGCAACGCACTGTTCTAACCATCAGAGGAGTATGTTTGAATGGCAGTCATAGGAGAGCAATATAATTTATTATTACTTGTAAAGGTCATAAAAATAGAAATTTACTAAGTGGTACAATTACATAAAATTACAATTATAGAGAATATGGCGATATCCCACATTTAACATACCTAACATCACATACATAGCATATAAAATGCAATTTTTGAGAAATATTTTTTTACTTTAAAGCTAGTTATACTACTACAAAACCTGCACTCATAGTGTGGCAATCACATTCAACTTGCACCTCTCCCTCCATCGCAAAATTTCCCCTCATAGTTCTAGCTACAACATTTCTAAATGCCTGAAATGGTTGTAAAAATATGTGACCTTACCACTTATAATATTTTAATAGCACCTGCCAGACCACTATAGACCTTGCACAGACATTGTAACAGTTACTTATTCCTCTGTAAACCCTTTCCGAGAATTATATCCACTCCCCACAGTTCCGGTCAAAGTTTTGACTAGACTGGAATTTTCCAACATTAGCCTTTGAAAGCTAATTTCTGAATTCTATACCCTCTACCAAGGATGTACTCACATTGTGACAATTACTCGTTTATATCCACCGGCCCGCCAGAGGATTGCAGCTAAAGACTTTGCCAGACACTGGTTTTGCTTCCTCTTCCCGGGTCGAAGGCCGGCCTGTGATATGACCATATCATCATTGAATAGGAGATGTTGTAGAAAGCAGGCCTGAACTGCTGCTAGAATACCACAGGAACCTCCCTACAGGTAAACAGAAATCAGTAGCAATGTAATGAATAATGGCTGAAGCAAGGATTGAGGGAGGGGAGGGTATGTATGACATCATTGAGGAGAGGGAACATACCCCACTGTGAGATTAACACTGTCATGTCAATGGCTCAATGAGGTCGTTTCAAAACAAACACTGAGTCCGTTTCTGTACCATAATAGTCACCAAGATATGAGCAGTCAGTACAAGCCTTTTCAGCTTAGTTTTAGTATGAATAATTTGAGGCATGGTGGTGACATATATGTGTGCTGGAATCCCAAATAATAAATATTCCACCATCTACAAATCTAGTAGCCCATGATGATTTGGGCTACTGTTATTTTGGCCCATGTGGCATGGAGACCTGGGAGTTTAACAACCAAAGGACTGAATGTGCTTTAATTCTCAGAAAGCCATTAAATTCACAACAGACTTTCAGTTTTGCTAGAGATTTTATGTGTAGAAATTTCATTGTGTATTGTGGTTTTATACTATCTATGATAATATCATTTAATAGCTAGTCAGTGCATAAGGCCTGTAATTTTGAACACCTGATGTTTGGGAGCAGAAAATGACTTAATACATATTCCCAGAATAACTGAAATTTGTTTTCAACTGAAAAAATGACTAGTAGAAATGTTGAACCAAGTCATTGATTGTTGAAAGGAAAATCCAAGACAAACTTTTCTGACAAAGGTCCAAATTGCAAAATAGGCCAAATCATCTTACATTCACTGTTTTTTGGTAATAAAAATGTGTAAAATTACATTCTTTTCAATTCAGAAGCTAAATCCACTTGCTTATATTAATGGGGTTCTGGATCAATTGTGGTAAAATTAATGATTGAGCAGGCTGTTTAAACTTCCATGCCTGTTTGCACTTCCATGAACATACTATACCATCCAAATATTTTAGCAAGATACATTTTTGTGATCTGAGCAACAGTTGGATGCATATATTGTGATGCTGACTTCAGCATAACCACCATAAAATTTACCACTGATTGGTCCAGTATGTCATGTTTATCCTATCACAGAACTTTCCCTTCCTTTTTAATTACCTTGTGTTGGACAAATCCAAACTCCAGCTCTGGTTTAGCGTTGAAAGGAAACCCCTGCTTCATCCACTCGTCATTGAAGCACCCAGACGGAGAACCAAATATTAGACTCTTCAGCTCCTACAACGTAAGAAAAAAAAATCATTTACGAAATGTACTTTCCTTCAATGATGATTATTACAAGACAGTTTATGCAGGAACAAGAAAATGTTATAGAGTGGTCACATGAGGTTGAGTTCACTTTGTATTGAAGTAAAAGAAAATTGCTTCTTTGTAATTTGGAATCGATCAGCCTACATCGTTCGTTTGTTCATTTATTTGTTTTCCACAAACATGGACATGAGTAATATCAGAAAAAAAACAATAATAACAAATAGTATTGAATGAATCACATGAACCCTTTTGGGCCCCATTAAGGATACTACAAAATTTATTTTGATAAAACAACACATTCTAGCCAGGAATATATCGCCGTAATCACATTAGCTTAAATGTCTCACCAATGTGTACAATGCTTCATCTAAAAAAGTATATACCTTAATCCACCATAAATCTGCTAATTTTCTATCTTGCTCCAGGTGGAAATTTCACTAATGTCTGTTTAAATGTATCTAACTTAAATTTACCGAGGCTTTCTTAAGAGAGAGTGGTCTTGCATCAACGTATTTCATAGATTTCCTGAAGGTCGGACCAAGCTGTACGTCTGTCATGTCCTCCTCGAGATCGTTAACATCATCCATCTCAAGATCTCCATATTGATTCTTTGTTGAACTGAAGAAATGAACACAACTGGTTTTAGCAGTTATACCAGGTCTGCCATATAATGGCAGGACTTCAAATATTTGGTGGGCACAATCCAATCTTGAGTGGGTGGTGGGTTGGGGGGAGACAGCCATTAAATTTTACATTACTGAAACCACTGACACACTAGTTTTACACACATGGCTAAATTTAAAAAAACTTATTTATAAGCTTTTTTGGTCTTCAATAAAGTATTACATCACATTATTTTTAGTTGATTTCTACATGGGTTGCATTAAAAGAAAGTCAGTAAATAGTAGCAGGTACATCAGTGTTGCTTGGGAGGGGAAAGACATGTCCCCCTCATTTTTTATAAAGGGGTAACAATAATGCATTTTGTCCATTTCACTTTTTGTGTCCTGAATGCCTGACTGAACCCTAAAATAATTTTCTGGACAGTTCATAGTTCCCTAGAGAGTTGAAAAATATTTGGCATGTAAGCACTAAAATCTAAAAAGGGGACACAATTGCAATTACAATGTTTTCACTTGAAAAGGCAAATTGACACCCTTGAGCAGATTTAATCTTCCTTACCTTGGGATATCTTGTTTGACCACTGACCCTTTAGGTTCTGGATCTTTGCTTTTACCGCTCGACTGCCTGGACCTTCTGGGTGGGGTTTTCTCAACCAGATCATTCAGAAAATCACGGTCATTCTTTTGTATCAACGTTTTCTCTTCGGCAAGTTTCGTCTTTGACTTAGTTTGCCGAACATCATTAATGATATCTGGTTCCTCGGTTAAGTTTGACGTATGTTTTTCAGTAGTTTTACTCTTTGCATCTTCATCAAAACTAAATCCAAAATCTTTCAGCCTATTTTTGGTAGATTTCTTGCAATTTCCAGGAGACAGCAAATTTGATGAGAAAGACAATGAAAACTCGGACGGTGGGGGGTTGTTAGAAGGAGCAGCAGGGCCTCTTGATGTCCGCTTGGATGATTTCCTTTTCTAAAAAAACAGAAAGTTGCGAGAATGGGATATATTTCAATAAATCTGTTTGAAATTTCTTGTTAGTGTGATACTAGCAAAGGCCTTTTATTTAAATTGCTGCCATGTCGACAGAATTGGTATATTGCTCTTTGTTATTTCATGTTAGTATATTATGTAAGCAAGCCCGTTTCTATTGATATTGCTGCCATGTTATTATGTTTGTATTTGTATGTAAAATACATTCATTTAAATAATCCATTGTCCACTTAATTATTACTTTCGGTCGGTAATGCTCTTTCCCGGAAGAGAATTATTGGTGAAAGTTGTGATTGCAGTTAGTCAAACCAGGACATATTTGTTTCAATAGAGGTTTAAAAACTGGGAACAAGAAACTGGTATCCACTAAAAAATGATCCTGATACACCTCTGAAAGGGTTTACAAAGGCACACAATTACTATTCTCAAAAATACAGGCCTTGATTTGTTTAAATTTTTAAATCCTCCCTCTCCCAAGACATGCCCGACCTCCCCTAGCTCCCTAGCTTTGACATAATACATACCTCTATATTGCTTGTGACTGGACCACCAATACTTCTAGAATGTATGCTACTGCTTGGACGGTTATTTCTTCCTGAATTGCTCATAGCGTGGTATTGATGGTCTTTTGAGGGGCTTTGTGGTTGGTGTAGCATAGATGATGCAACGCTTTGTGTTTCAGCCTCTTCCTTCATAGTAACATACATTGTACTTTCTTTCACATACGAATGCCCTGTGTCCTCCTGAGGAAGGCCGCCAAGTTCAAATTCTGCAAAATAACAGAAACAAAAAAAGGTCTGCAGATCAAAAATGTTAATATTAAGAATTTACAGATAACACAAACCCATACAGTTTAACACAGAAGTGATAGAGGGCAGTGTATAATGTCGTGAAAAGTTGTTAGGTGTTGCTTGAATACAGGGACATAAATATGCTATGTAGAACATGCCAAAATGTTTTCTTTGTTTTCAATATTTTTGGGGCTACATTCCCTATCATCTGTGAACACAGTCTACCATGTGCCCCAGATTCACACATTTACCATGGAACATTCAGTATGACGTCTCCAGGAGTACCAACCATCCTATGTATAATTTTAAACTGCATTCCTTCTCCCTGATCAATGTAATCCTTTGATATTTTTCTCATGGTTTTTGGCAACACTTATTTCAAAAGAAGAAATGTTTTGAAAAATAACTATTAGAGTTGATCTACATTATGGTAGAGAGGAGTAATAGAGTTAGGTGCTATAGGAATTAGTTTTGGAAAAAATTTGATCATATTTACATGTAGCTATGGCAGTGCTAGGAATGCTACATTTGAAATTTGACACTTTAGCAAACTTGGATGACTTTTCCAAAACTTGTCATAAAATTTAAGGACTTTTCAAGGGCTAACAATGCGTAGGGTTTTCAAGGGCCACTACAAACCTTGTAGAAAGTAACTGATGATTAATATGCATCATAATACGAACATTTGGGAGTAAAGAATCCTTGGAGGTAGTGAGGGCATCATATATTACCTTTCGTTAACGAGTTCTGAACCTTAGGCTTTCGACGATGTTCTGTCGTTTCGTAGTTCCTTGCAGCATGTGATGAGTGACTTGATGATTTAGTAGTTGTGGTGTCATGAACGGAGCCACTCAGCGGCACAGATTCTTTCCTAGACATTCTCTCAATGTGATGTTTCAGCAGTACTTCCAACATTGCCCGTAACGGTACTGCTTGCTCCTTTGTGACAAAAAACGACAATTAATTATTTGGTGAGGAAATCATGAAAAAAATGCCAGAACTAAAAATAATTCAGTTTGTCCTGGGTATTGTTGTCATTGTGTCCAAGGTGCATGAAACAGGGCCAAAAGCACATAAGATTTATATTCGTTCTCAAACAGATGACCAATTAAATGGTGGATGCTATTTCAATTACATAACATTTAACTATAAGGGTAGATCAACACGCAAAGCAAAATGTCTGCGCCCAACAAAACTAAGGTCTCTGAATGGCCTGTGCATATGCAGATTTTTACAGGAGAGAGCGGTCGATTCAGATGGTTATGAACTTATGATACCATTCGAGTGAAGTGAATGATATTTACGTTGATTTTGAGGACTCATATGAAGATCGAAACCTGAACATCAGGTATCAAAACACACAAAATAGTCATAAGAATTAACATTGATTTTTGCCTAACATTAGCTCTATCTAACGTTAGGCCTAACGTTAGGCATACTGCACATGGTTCAGCACCAGGCATGCACATACACATTAGAGTGTTAGCCATGAAAGGGTTAAGTTTGTGGGCGATTTTATCTCAAATTTTGGGAATTGAGAATAGATTGTATAAAGTGGGTGTTCTAGTCATATTAAAGTGTAAAAGTGAATTATTGGAAAAAGTTCTGTTCAGGTTGCTAAATGCTAATACTTTGGGAAATTAAGTAGCGTGTGCATATAGGGAGGGGAGGGGGGATAGGATGTTTCATTATGAAGCTTATACTTTGTTATTTTAGTTCTACATTGTAATTAATATTGCATCTCCTTTGTTACATTTCTCCTCTTTTTGTGATTTGAAAGTACTTTCCTTCATGACAAAATGTCTCTCAAGTTTCACAGAATGCAATTAATTAACCCATAATAGGTCAAGTGAGCCAAATGGCTGTTTTGATGAGCAGAATGCACACATGTTTTCATAGTTGGATGGAGATCATCGAAACTGCGAGTAGCTACCAGAAAAATCAGCCACAGCGTGGAGTAATGCTATTGTTCGTGATCAATAACAATAGTGAATGAATGGTATGTAGGAATTCATGTCGACAATAGTGTTACTTCATTAACAACCCCTTAATTGGACAAGTGAGCCAAATGGCTCGGTTACGACAGCTGAAGGTACACAGCTGTAGAAGGCACACACGTCTTCACAGCTGGACAGAGACCATCAAAACTGAGTAGCTACCGGAAAGTTCAGCCAGTGTGGAGGAATGCCATTGTCTATAATCAATGAAGGGTTACATTTGTTGCCGTTAGCGAGTTGGGTCTCTAGGCTACTGCTATACTGACTTCAGACTGACTGACAGTACTGAAAGATGACAGCACTTGGACACATAATATGAGGATTCTCACATGTGTTCTAATTTTGAAGAAAAAAAAAACTTATTCTAGATCACAATTGAAATTCCCTTAAATCATGTGACTCATCATTTATCGTAGAAACACAACAGTACTGTTGAGACGCACAATGTTCTTAAATCAGCAATTAATGATTCTATTCTAACTGCAATCATGGACCAATCATACAATTCAACACTATTAGAGATTAATGTCATTATTAAGCTTAAATCCTTCATGGCTCCGTTCTGCGTCACTTAACACACAGGGTTCCAGCCGGGCCATTCCAATTGGGCAGTCCGTAACACAAAATCACAAAAAGGTAGGCCTATATGGAAGTGTTTTTTTTAACTGTGATCAAATCATAACAGTATGGAATAATTAAAGTATCCCTATAAAACAAACCTTATTTTTCTTCATGAGCTTGTCTAAGAAGGCCTCCTTTGCCAACATTGCTCTTTTGTTGAAACTTGCTTCAGTTCTTGGTATTTCCTCATTCATAGATTGTAACGTCTGCACCATTTTCTACAAAGGTAAGAACATGGTTTTAACTAATTTTATGGGAAAAAAACTTTACATGATAAGTTTCAATAAAATGTAGGAAATTATCCAATATTTGTGAAAGGGATGGAGTTAAAATCCATGAAGTGGCCAACCAAGCTACTGACTCTACAAATCTAAGTTAGGCTAGACCAAGTTGATTTTTGCCATTTTGGTAGCATTGGACAAAGGCTAAGGCCTATATGTATAATGTTACTGCTACTTTAACCCTAGAATTCACTGGTTGATTCACTGCCTAGCATAATTCATCACTGTTTGTTTGTCTATAATAATCTTGTGCATTCTTCTGCATTTCTCTAATTTAAACCTCATTCATGGTCAAACACTAGTATCAACCATTCCAAAGTGTACACACAGCCAACCCTTATTAAATGTATTGACTCAATAGTGTGGTCGCCAGTGACAATAATTAGTGGCAACCAAAATTTTTAAAGAGCAATATTTTGGTCGCCTAAATTTTATTTTCACTCACCAATTTTTTTACATGTAGTAGGCCTATATCATTAAATATGTTCAGAATCATAAACATATGAATGAATATTTGCAATAAATGATGCTTTCACATTTTAATCTGGTTGCCTTCGCCGTAGGCCTTTGCACTCAAGCTTTTGAAAAAAACGTGTAGGCCTACACGATAAACGATAATTAATTTTTGCGGTTACACGGTTAGTCAAAATGCTTCTTAACATTGACAGCTGGCCCTAGCTGCTATGCGTCTTCACTTCCAGTTGGTACAAAGTTTGCGAAACAGTTTGCAATTGTAAGAAGTATTATTTATTATTACAGTTTTCCAAAATATAAAATATTGTGAATGTGATAAATGGAAGAAATGAAGTAAAGCACAGTGATTAATGCAGTAATTTTCAAATGATATCGTATGGTCGCCACAAGAGTTACATGCATGGCGATCACAAATTTTTCATAGCTATTTTTAGTCGCCAACATGAAAAGATCTAGACTAGTCGCCATGGCGACCGGAATTGATAAGGCATTCTTCTTAGGCTAGCCTACATCACATGATAACCTAGTACTTGGATAATGTTAATAAACACACCGTGACCATTGGCATTAATACATAGGCCTACTTCATCACAAAATATACTGAATAAAATATTCACTTGGATTTTCATGGTTTACTGCCATAGGCTATTTACATTAAGCCAGTGCCAGGGAGTGTGTTGTCTCACTGACTGAGGCTGAGCTGTGTAGTAAACTTTGCACAGTGATATGATGTCATGAGGGGCACAGCTCACCACCATAATAATTGCTTTCAACAAGTTAAGTTAGTCCTAATCTAGCCCACAGGCGCCTACACCTTTGCCTATACTTATAGTATATTATAAGTATAGGCAAAGGTGTACTAAGGCGCCTGTGGCTACATGTAGGCCGATATGCTACAGTATGTTACACTACCCTCTACACTCAGGATATAGGCCTAATGTAACATACCGTAGCGTGATAGGCCAAGAGTCCTGCTGCTCCTGCAACAAGAACTAATACTAAGTTATTTAGGCTACTCTGTAGGCTACTCTGGTAACATATACCTTTCTGCTAAGATATTCCTTAATGAGCGATGAACATATGTTTTCAACCACATGATTTTCTAAATTCATTTTTTCAAAAAGGCGAAACTAGGCTACGATTTAAGAAGCGTGGCCAGGGTTTCACTCAGATCCCACATCAGCACAGCCAGTTAATGTAATACCGTACCGTACCGTACCGAAAGTCAGCGCAGCTAAAATTACGCAATCGACCAATCAAATTCTTTGAATTCATACATGTGACACCTTTTCAAAAACCAATTTCTGAATCTT
>JAODAF010138123.1:0-10388 GCA_027574765.1 Molpadia intermedia | reverse complement strand
GCATGTTCCTAATTACCGCGATTTAGCATCTGGCAACCTCTTTTAGCCGCGTGTGTGTGGTGCGTATTGGGCACGCCTTGAATACGTCCTTCCTTTATTGTTCAGAACGTAGGAGCTTTGGAGAGAAGCCAACGACTACTAGGTGGAACAAGGTGAGAATTAGTATGCTGGTGAACCATCACGGTGGGGTGATGTGCGAGTGATGCAGTGACGAAGAATAGACTATTGTCTCACCTTGTTAAGTTGGCTTTCTCTTTCGTGTAGGACCGTCTTAGTTTTCTCTGAACTTTTTCGCCTCGGCTGACTCAATTAGTATTAGGTGGTTATTTCGGTGTGTTTGAGTGCGAGACAATCTGACGGACTCCTCTCCAGTTCCGGAGTGGGGAAGGCGGGTGGGATGTTATATGAGGTAAGTACGTGGCTCGTAAATTTCCAAACCGGTAAGTTTTGGCGAATTTACAGCGCGTACTATTTTACCTCATATAACCTATGCATCAGACTAGCACCGCTACGACGGAGGTGGGTCCGGAACACGACATCCCGGCACCCCCAAAACTGTCCTAGCGAAGGCTCCTTCTGCTGAAACCGTGTTCGTGAGATAAGAAGACACGAAAGACGAAGGTGTCTTCCATGCCGCAGCTTTTATGATATCTTTCAGGGGGATCCTGGCGAACCAGGCCTTGGAGGTAGCGTGGCCTCTTATGTCATGAGCCCTTACCCTCTCTCCCTCCCCGGCATAGGGCTTCACCAGGTCGAATATCCATCTGGAGATGGTGTCCTTGGATGCTGGGGTAAAGGGTTTCCTCGGTATGATGAACAGTCTTTCGGAGGTCCGGACCATCCGGGTTCTCTCTAAGTACCACTTGAGGGCACGCACAGGGCACCATGTCTTGTCCTCGTCGATGGAAGAAGAGGAACTCATGGTTGGAAGGAAAATCTCTTCTGGAGAGAAGGAGACCGTCTGATTCTTGGCCCGGAATTCCGGGTCCGGAAGAAGCCTAACTCCTCCTGGCTCAAACCTTAAGAAACCTTGTTTGGTGGTGAGGGCCTGCAGACAGCTCCTTCTCCTGGCCGAAGCTGCAGCGACTAGGAATAGGGTTTTGTGGGTTAGAGACTCCAACGGGGCATTGTGCATGGGTTCGTAAGGAGGTTTAGAAAGCACATCTAACACTTCATTGATAGACCAGGATGGTGCCAGTCTCTTAAGTGGTGGTCTCTTGTTGAACATCCCTCTTAGGACCTGAGCGACGATCGGGTTGTTAGAGAGGGTTGACCCATCTGGGAATCCCTTGTGTACTGCGGCGATTGCAGAGCGGTAGTTCCGTATGGTACTGACCTGTTTCCCCTCGGTAAAGAGCGACATTAGAAAGGTCGAAATTTGGTTCACAGAGGCCTCCAGGGGATTACAAGCGTTCTTGGCTGCCCAGTCGAGGAACTTGTCCAGTCGTGAATCGTACATTCGAGTCGTGGAGATCCTTCTGGAGTGTGTTGCAATGTCTGCAATCGCCGGATGAATTCCTGCCTTCTGGAGGCGATCCCTGATAGCTTCCACGCTGAAAGACGCAGGCTGTCCAGATCGTGGTACCACAGACGTCCCTTGTTCTGGGTTAGAAGTAGCTTCCTGGTTGGGAACCGGTAGGGAAGGTCGACTAGAAGGCTGAGCAGGATCGGGAACCAGGGTTGATTCGGCCAGCAAGGGGCTATCATGATCATGTCCGCCTCTGTCTCTCGGAGTATTAGTAGGACTCTGTGGATCAGGCACCACGGGGGGAAGGCATACAGTGATAGCCCCGTCCAGGGGAAGGCGAGAGCATCTATTTTCCAAGCCTGCGGGTGGAATCTCCTGGTGCAAAAAATCGGAAGACGTGCGTTCTGTGCTGTCGCAAACAGGTCGATTGTCGGTCTCCCGAAGAGTTGGAAGGTGTGGTTCGCTAAGTGAGACGCCCGCAGTGATATGTGTAAGTTCTCGCATAGCAGAAGAAGGTCCCAGATTCTTTCCACCTGTAGTGTCGATCTTGTCCCCCCTTGGCGGTTGATATAAGCCACCGTAGTGGAATTGTCTGAGAGGACGGTCACTCGATGGCCACGTAGTCGGTCCGACCAGTGAGAGATTGCTCTGCGAACTGCTTTCGTCTCGAGGATGTTTATGTGCAAGTTCATCTCTGTGAGAGTCCAGGTGCCCGATGTCACGTGGTTTTCCAATGTTGCCCCCCACCCTGTGAGGGAGGCGTCCGTCGTGATCAATGTTCGAGGTCGGGCGTCCTTGAAGGTCCTTCCTGAGGCAACATTGAGTGGATCTGTCCACCATAGCAGGTAGGGCAGCAGTGAGTCCTGGGCCGGTACTGGCACTGACATCTGATCTCTGGCCGGGTTGTAGTGCCGCAGCAGGTGTAGCTGTACTCCGGCACAAGTCGAGAATTTCTACGAGGCTTGCCATTAGGTCGAGAAGTTGTAGCCAAGCCCTCGCTGGGGTTTGTTTCGCTTCTACGATCTTCGATGCCAGGCTGGTTAGTGTAGCTACTCGTTCTGGCGTCGGGTAGGCTATTCCTTCCTTCAGATCCTGCAGAGCTCCTAAGTAGACCGTGTTCTGACTGGGTGTTAGGGTCGACTTTTCCTGGTTGATTAACCACCCTAATTCTTCGAGGAGGGAAACTGTGGTTTTGGTGTCTCTTATGGCGTCCTCCTCTGATTTCGCCACGATTAGCCAATCGTCTATGTAGGCGAATACTGTGATGCCCTTTCGTCTCAGGTAGGCGAGGATGGAGCGTGTCACTCTCGTAAAAACCCTTGGCGACGTTGACAGGCCGAATGGTAGGGCGACGAATTGAAAGTCTGTCTCGCCGTAACGGAAACCCAGGTACCGATAGTTTGACGGGTGGATTGGGATGTGAAGGTAAGCGTCCTGAAGGTCTATTGATGATGCCCATGAATCCTTCTCCAGGGTCGGAATGATAGACGCTAGTGTCTCCATCCTGAATTTCCTCGGGTGGATATAGCCCTTGTTGAGTGGTTTGAGGTTTAAAATTAATCTCCATTTGTTTCCCTCCTTTGGTGTCAGGAAAAAGGATGACCGGTATAGGGGCTGGTTGGATCCCAGTGGAACCACCTGGATTGCCCCCTTCTCTAGCAGGTCTGAGATTTCTTTTTCTAGGGCCTCTCGTTGGTCCGGGTCCGATGGTGTCGGGGTAGTCCTCATCCAGTCGAAGTCTGGTGGATTGGTTGTGAATTCCAGCTTGTATCCTGAGGTCACTACCCCCAGCACCCACGGATCCGGACTTAATTTCCTCCATCTGTGCGCAAACTGCATCAATCTCCCCCCTACCGGCATGGAGAATCCGGCAGGGTAGGCACCCCTAGGGCCTGTAGGATCTTCTTGGGCCCCTAGTCGTATAAGACGATCTGAAGGGTCTTCGACGAAAACCTCCGCTGGGACGGCCACGGCCGCGGCCCGGGAAACGTGTAGTGCTGTACGTCCTTGCAGGTGGCCAGTTCGACACAGGTGCGTACCGCCTGGTATCCTGGGGGCGTCTGCTCCCGAAACGTGCACGGGGTGCGTAACTCCTGGTAAACGCCGGTCTTCGATTGAAGGACGGTGGTCTTGAGAAGCTGAAGTCGGCCTCCTTCAGGGTTCTTTGTTTTTTGGCCTCTTCCTGGAGGTGGTCGCCAAATTTTCCTCCGAAGAGATCCGGACCTAGCATCGGCAGCGATTCAAATGACTTCCTGATCTCCGCTGAAGGCCATGTCAGAGAGTCTAGGAGTAGGTCTCTTCTTTCTTTTGTCGATCTGACCGACACTCTCGCTAGTTGGTCGAAGACCAGTCTTGATAACGGCCCGAGTAAGGTTACCATGGCGCCGGTGTCCCTTCTAGAAATACCCCCGACGTCCGCCTGTAGAAAAGCCTTTGACAATATCTCAGCTACCAGCAACAATGTTGATGCGTACCTTAGGCCTACCCTTGAGGCTCTGTCAGTTTCACGTAGGACCTTCTCCGCTCTGGCGGTTGCACTGTTGAGATACGCCACTCCTCCCTGGGTCATTTTACCCGCGGCTCTCAACTTCACGATGGCCTCGTTTGGCATAGCTGGCGGTAAAAATAGCTCCTTCCAGTCCTCCTCTTCGAGTCTGAAGGTCTTATATGGGCCCGTCTGATAAGCTCCCAACATCTCGCCTTCGATATAGCCTGAAAACGTTCAAAACATTCTCCGTCTACGGGCATGGTCGGAGTTGGCGGCTTCTTCACAGACTTCAATGATAGTTTTGATGGCCTGGTCTGCGGGGCCTCCGGGGTGGAGGCGTCTCGTAGCCCAGCAATCGGCGTAGGACCTCCACCGCCTTATCAAAAGCCTCTTTGGTAATTTCCGTGCCGGTGAGTAAGTCATCGGAATCATCGTCGTAACCCAAATTTTCCGGATCTGCGCCGTATATGTTGCGGGAGTCCCGGCTCCCTCGGCTCACACTAGGGCCTGGTCGGCTCGTACTAGGGCCTGGTCGGCTCGTACTAGGGCCTGGTCGGCTCGTACTAGGGCCTGGTCGGCTTCGGGCCTCTTGGTCCTCCCGTGAATCGGATTGCCTTTCCGACTGGGTATCGGAGCTCCGGTCTGGGGCTAGTCTAACTCGGTCTGGTTGAGACGGTCTGGCTCCCGCCGGGTCCTGTAAATTAAGACCCGCTCCACTAAGCAGTATTCTGAGTTGAGACAGGATGTCGGTATCGTCTGCTTTCCGATCTCGTTCTCGGTTGGGGGAATGCCTCTCTTCACTGTCTGAAGAGCTCCTGTGTCTCTTGCGCCCCCTCTTCTTGTGCCTTTTGTGGCGTTTCTTGGCCGGAGGGCTCTCCCTACGATGGATCTCAGATCTCGGGGTCTGGTGCAGCTCTCCCGGTTCCGGCTCTGGAGGAAAACCCTCGAAATCCTTCTGGGAGCCTGTATACGAGTCATTAGAGCCGAAAAGCTCCCATTGGGCGTCCTCTAATTCATCCTGGGCCATATAGGGCTCCATACCTCCGGGCTCCAGCCATTCCATTTCCTCGGCAGCTGCTCCCTGGGGTTCATCGGAGAACTGCCTATCGGCCTCACCGTAGGACTCCTGGGCCTCATAGTCCGTCTCTGCGAGGCTTGGCCCTGCCTGGGAATACTCGCCGGCGGATTCTTCAGGGAAGCTTGGGCTAGGCCGCTGGCCAATCTCGGCTCCTCCCGGTCTTCGGGTATATTCCCGGCTCTTTCTGCCCGGGTCCTCTCCCGGCTCTCTCTCCACGGGCCCTGTCCCGGCTCTACTATCCAGGCCGTACGCTCGGCTCTCATCTGCCGGGTGTTCTCCCGGCTGTCCTTCTCTCTCCCAGGATACTCTCCCGGGTCTTTCTTTCCCGGCTACGCTCCCAGGCCCGGTAGGCCTACCGGGCCCGCCGGCTCCTATTCCTTGCCGTCTCCCGGGCAGCCCAGCGGGCTCCCTACGGCCTTTTCGTTTCTCTCCTTCTATTTCTCTCTCTGTTCTCACATTTCCTCCTTCACTCTCATTATTCTCTTTCTTTTTCATTTCTCTCTCTTTCTCCTTCCTCTCTCTCTCTCTCATTTCTTTCAAAATCATCTTCCTCATAATTTTCTCTTTCTTTTCTCTCTCTCTCTTTCTCTCTCTTTGTTCTCTCTCTTCTCCTTCTCACTCTCCTCCTCCCCCTCACTCTCTCTCTCTCTACCTTCGTCACACTCACCTTCTCACCTGCAGCCCCCGCCTTGGGAGCTTGACTGCCTGACTTCTTTTTCTTCTTGGGGTTGACCCGTCTTAAGTGGGAGCTAACCCGGCCGGGAACTGGGTTGGCCGGCCTTTTTGGCCACCAAATTTCGAATACGCAACTCTTGGTCCAATATTTTTTCCTCGGACCAGGCCTGGGTAGCCTCCCACCGGGACTGGGGCCACACCTCACAAACCTCACAACGGTTGTGTCGCCGACAGGGGCGGCATCTCGGGCATAACTGATGGTCATCCCACCCTGAGAAGGGGCGGAATCTGTTACAAGCAGCACAAGAAGGAGGCATAATCTGGACGGGGATTGGTTAAGGAAAACACCCCTACACAAAGGAGAGTAGCTTAAGGGGAGGGGTTAAGAAAAACTACAAGAGAATGTGTGAAACTCCTATAAAAAATATATATTTTCCTTCTTTTTTTTTTCTTCTTTTTTTCTTGATTCTTCTTCCCTAAGTCTTCTTCTTCTTTCTTGACGGAGAAGCGCCCTGAAAGATAAAAAATATATAAAGCTAACATCATAACATCGAAAACACTTGCAATCCCTTCCAGCAAGGTAGAAGGAATCTAGCACAGTACCGAATGTACACTAAAGCACGTGGGCGGAATAGCGCAACTGGTACGTTACCGCTACAAGATAGGCTAACAAGCCTAGCCACGAACAACGGGGCAAAAAACCCTCAATTTTTGGACTAAGAAAAACACCTTAATAAAAAAGGATACTCATCCGAACTTTCACGAATCCTGTAGTCCAGAATCCTTGCAGTTCCAAAACGGCAAACTTGTCTTCCAGAGGTTGAAAAATTAACGCGAAAAACTTCGGCGAAAATCAGACGCAAAAAATCGCAAAGCTCGTTAAAGCTGGCAATAATGGTAGTACCATCAAGCATGTCTTCAAATCTATGTACTATAAACAACATTACTGAAGTCATATTAAATGATTTGGAACATTAACATTGCTTGTGTAATACAAAATGATATCATAAATGCAAAGGGTATAGGGCATTGCCGTTAAACATAGTTTGCATGGTGTATGCCAGCTACAAGTACTCAACTGGTGGAGCTGATTTACCTTTTTTCCATTAAAGTGGCCTAAGAGAGTTTAGATTTGAAATAATGAGTAACAAAAATGATTAAGTTTTCTACTAAATAATGACATAAAATACTTGTTTATGTAAAATGTGTATTTAAGTTTAATAAATAAGCTCAAATTATGGTGTGATTTTCCAGCAATTTGCATAGGTTTAAGTTCCAAAATCTCATTATTTAAACTATTGATTTAAATATTCCATTGATCACAAGAAATAAATAGCTTGTTGGGCAACCTGATTTATCAGATGAATTCCCCCAAAACTAGTATTTACAATTTTCTATATTACCTGCTCAACATCTATTTTAGCATATATTCCTATTATTAGATAGCTTATTATTGGAAGGAAAATGGTCACACTCTTAGGTTGTCCATGTATGAGATCTCAAGAAGCTTTATGATGGCGATTGTTGCATTGTGGGGTCGGTGACTCACAATTGGAGAGTGTGACCATTATTCCGTCTGATAATAAGCTATCTATTAAGTAGGAATATGCTGATGTTGAACAGTGTAAATAATACTACATGTAGTACATGCTGCATGTAACTTAGGGAAATAAAGCTGTTGCTGGATAATTTGACATATTTGGGCAGGCCATCTAAAGCAGGACGTCTCTTCCAATTGTAAATAGGCTTTCTACCAGAAACATCTTCATAAAAAAATTCTTATTATACTAATAATGATCTTGTTTGATTTTCTTAGTATTTTTTTTGAAGGCACAAAGTTTCAATATATGTACCATATATATATGGTGCTAGACATGCACCATATATGAGTGTCTAGCAATGCTACTTGTTATATTGCAAACCTACTGTACCAATTAAAATTATGCAGCTAATCTCAGTAAAGACACTTGAATGACACAATATTACTAGATATGTACAATACTGTATAAGAAACAGGTCTTGTATTTAGCTATTAGTTAGACATACATGTGTTAGACACAGTATGAAGTATATTAATTCTTTACATTCACAAAGTGACAATAGATTTGTCAGTGATCATCAAACTATTGTAGATACAATATATGAAATGTGTCTATAGCTGCATCTGCTTCATGTTACAGGTACATAACAGACATCAGTCAGTATGGCATGAGTATGTCTTCAACCTGTACATTAATTAATTCCTGGTGTTCAGAGACTTAAACAGGTTTATCCATGAATGGAAAGTATAAAAGAAACATGTCTATAGCAAAGTTGCTTAATAGCACAGTTATACAGTTACACAGTTACACAGTACATATATGTAAAACCCACTGCATCCCTCGCACTGCAGAGGTCAGTATTGGTGAATAGCTCTCACAGTACACAATTCTGCATCTCTACTGATTTTTCGGTGGTCGTCAAACCACTAGTAGATAGATAACATACCAAACATGTCTATAACAAAGTTACTATTTATTTTACGTAAACCTACCTAAGCAGACATCAGTAATGGTATCGCATAAATTGGTTTCGCAGTACATAATTCTTTATCTTTACTGAAAATAACAAATGATCGTCAAATCACGAGTAGATAATACATATATACATGCTATACAAAAACATGTCTATAACAAAACTACAGTACTTGTATGTAAACCTACCTCTCCAGCAGATTATTGGTATGACATAAATAGGTCTCACAAGTACATTAATTCCTTTAATATTTACCAAGCTCAATCTCATGCCTCTCATCTTTCAAAATTTAATATTCCACAAGAGAGATTCTTGTCAGACTTTACTTCTAAACGAACTTAGCGGCAAACAGTGCCAAACACAGCTAATCCAGGACATGAGTGGAAATACGAGCTGAGATCTGCTAAATTCACCTGGGGTAATGCAACTCTCAAGAGAACACTTGGTTAAAAACATGATCTTAAAAATAAATGGATGTAAAACCATAAGAAACAAGGAGGCAAAATGATTGATGGATGCCGGGAGTGGCCTGTAATGCAGTAGAATGTGCGAGATCTCCGTCAATATTCGCTGATTAGAATATGGGAAAGTGGCTCAACATCAAACTTCAAATGATGCTTATAGAGTGAAACATCAACCCAACATTAGTAACTACTGTGAACATCAAGGGAAACATTAACAACATTTGCTATTACTAGTTTAAATTATGCAAACGACAATGTCGCTAACAACCAGGGGAGATTTAACCCCTCCTGCATCAAGCAGTTTTGAGGGGGCCAAACTGGATCAACGGTAGATCGGAAATCTAGAAACAAGCATGGTCCGATGTGGCATTCAATTATTATTCTCCTTAGATAATTATGGCACATTTTTCATTTACTCCTTAACTTCACAGAATAAAGATCATAGGTCATAGTTTCCTAGCTGAGAGGTGAGAATTCGACAATTTCAATTTCCTTCCATAATTCAGCTAGTGGGTAGGAATATGCTAAATACTAGACTTTAGAAAAGTAATAGGGAGTGCTGTAAATTTGATTGCTCATATAATCCCTTTTAACAAAATTCTTAAAACAGAATGTTGCTGTATTTTACAGAACTGGTGTCAAAGAGTACTTAAATTTAAACCTCTTTAAATTCTATGCCCATTCTTGTCAATCCATATGGATAAATTGTATAAACCTGAAGCTACATAGCCATTTGATTATTTGACAAGTTATATTAATATGTGGTAGTAAAAATGTTTATGTAATGCCATTATAAACTGAAGCCATTTTAAAATTTAAATTCAAATTAATGCTAATTGATGACTATGAATTTAATTTGGGGAGTGGTTTATATTAAATTACAACTTCATGCCATACAGTCACCAATTAAAACGGATCACTTTCAGTCCAACATTAATGTTTAAATAGGAAAACAATATATGTTAAAGCAACCCATAGATTGCCTCAGGCTGATATTAGAAGGTATTAAAACCTCACCTTCCTTGACCCAGTTTTTAGGACTTCATTTGGCATGTATCACAGATTAGCATCAGGTTAAAGGAATACCAAGTTGTTGGTAAAGGCATTCCAATATTATAGCAAATGTACACTGTACATGCTGGTACACCCATACAGCTTTGAAGCAATACTGTATTCAAAGGATAATCAGATACTCCCAGTGTAACTTTCTAAAACAAAATGTAGCAAAATAACAACAACAAAATGTTGTAACATTTAAAAAATGGGTTTATTGCACTTGGACAATTTCATATTAATGTATGACTGATATATGCATGATGTGATGAGTTTGTTTTGTCATCTTGTCTGGCAGCTGAAATGATGTGTGCTAGACTAAATATACGGTAGTCATTGGTTGTTCAAATACTGCACCTGGAATTACTTCACGCAAAATGTTCAAGCAAGCATGTAATGCAGTGTGTGCCTACACTATGAGCAGACCCACCATGGTTCTAGGTTGAAAATCCTGTCTATTCTGGTTCTTTTTAACCAACAACCAAAAAAGCACCATCCTAAAATCTGGTCTATTTGACATTTCGGCCATCATCCTCCCAGGCAGGTTTTAGCATCAATAAACATTCCTGCTCTACAAACAGCATTTGGAATTTGCAAAAGAGAAGATTCAGTGATAAAAGAACCATGCATTCACTGTGGTACGTAGAT
>JAODAF010138013.1:0-10391 GCA_027574765.1 Molpadia intermedia | reverse complement strand
GAATTTTTTTTGTACGGACGGAATTGAAACCAAAGCATTTTCGTTTGCATGGTTCCCCGGGGGACTAAACTACTCAGCATGCTTTCGTTTTTGTCATGATAATATTATTACTGGTCAATTACTTTGGTTGCCCACAGGGCAAGCAGCTATACTTGTTTTGACAAGATTTGGTTGCCCGACAGTAAATCTGGTCGTCTCGGATGCCCGTTAATTTTGAACTCTGAAGCCTCAAACAATCATCTCACTTTAGCAGGGCTCCCAACATTCCTATATTTTATATATTCCATTAATTCCCATAGAAAGACTCTTGGGTAATAATTGTGACGTCTCTGTAAATGATTTTCTCTTACTTTCCTTTCGACAGTCTGCTTGCTAAACTTTCATCATGCTGATTTTTTGGGAGTTGCCAGCAACATTGCATCTGTGCACTAAGTGTCATTATCTGAACACCTCAAAGTTAGCAGGGATTTTGACATTCCTATATTTTATATATATATTTTTTAAATGCCCTCATTTTGCCTATTATATAAAGGAAAAACGTTCCATATCTTTTATGTTTTGTTGGCGATGCCATAAACACTTTATAGTCCTTGAACAAAGTAACAATTTGCTTTTCTATTTCTTAACATGAACATTATTTTAAACTTTGGAAACATCTCCCCAAAACATCAGAATTCTTTCTCTTTCAGACGACTGATGTGTTAGCGTTTGGAGACTCCTGGCTGTACAACACCCAGGATTGTAACGTACCTGCTGTCATTCCTGACGACCCGTGTGCATCTGTTGATGAAGAAACTTTGTCCAAGATTGTCACACTTTGCTCATCTATCAATGTCGGTAAGGCTGTATACTATTTGCTAATTTGCAAATTACCCAAAAATTGATAATAAAATTTTCGTCTCCATCTTCATTCAGATACTTTTTATTTTCTTATAAGCATAATTCAATATCGCATATACATACACATATTAGACATATAACTATATATAGATATATACTTCTATCAATAGTATTACTGAAAAAATATCAGACAATTTTTGAAAGCAGATCTGTACCTGTCAAAAGAAAAAGTAGCATGTTTTTTGTTCGTATAAATATTTTTTTTTCCATTTTTAAGAATTATACTACAAAAATCATTTATTATAGGAAAGCTGGAAGTGACCTTCTTTCTACGGTGCAACACTGGTACCATCCATATAAATTTTTACTTAACCCTTCCTGTACAAAGCAGGGCACAAAACTGGATCGATGGTTGACCGGCGATCTAGAAATGGTGGGGTCCTACGTGGCATCCGTAGGCTGTTAATCCCGTTAATAGCAATCCCTGGATTTCCCTGTCAGCCTGCTTGAAAAACCAGGCTACTACTTTTATTTTTAGGCCTTTATGAACAAAGTGAACATTTGTGTTTTCTACTTTCTTCCATCATATAACCAGAGCTGCCAACCAGTACGGATTTTCCTTATTTAGTACGGAAAGTCATAGTAAATACGGGGATACGGATTATTCCTTTAAAATCCGTTTTTTGGGTTATTATTATTATTTTTTTTTTTAAATATAGAAAATGGCAGACATTCGCAACACGATGCCCACAAAAACAGAGCATATACAGCTACATAATTGTACCGGACCAACGTTTGTCTTCTGTTTTTGTGGGCACTGTGTTGCCGAATTTTTTGTCAACTATAAAAATTCAATATCGTTGTTATTCAATATTACTACTTATTGTGTATCGCTATGCCATGTCTTTGCTCAAAACGAAATAAAATGATGATTTTTCAAAAATAACGATCTTCAGAATAAGAAAAAGTGTTTTTCAAAAGTTGGCAGCTCTGTATAACGGTCGAGTTGGCACAGGTAGGTTGAAGGGAGAGTTTAATATCAACATAAAATGTTGGTACATTTTCTAGAATTGCTTTGAATGCCAAAGTGTGACACTATAGGAGAATGCCCTGTCTTTTAAACTTGTCACCAGCAACTTATTAGGCCAAGTAAAAAAAAAAAAAGTTTCTCGTCCTAACTTTTCGGGAAAATAGAGCAGGAGGGCCAATGCAAATGCACCGCAATGATTGGCGGAGATGATTTGCGCGACCAGAAGATTTTTTTCGTTAAAAAATTGATATTTTCGGTGTTAAAAAGTTGAAATTTATAAAAAGAAAAAAGATATATATATATAAAAAATGATGCGGCAGTAAAAAAAAAATGATGCGGGCGGGGACGAGAAACTAGTTTGTTTTTTATTTGGCCTTATTAGCCTAACACTTAAATTATATAGACAAATTTTAGCCTATGCTTTGTATGTATGATGTTCGGCTTTTGGCATCTCTTGAAATGATGTCACAGGTTGCATCCTTGAAAACATATTATAAGAAAAGAGACAAATGGGATGTTGATTGCTAATGCTTATTTTATTATTTTTTAGGAACTGGGGCCTGTGACATTAATCCTTCACAATATTATGATGACTGTGTCTATGACGGATGTGCAAATCCTGATCTACTGTACGGACCTTTCAGCAGCATTTTAGCATACATAAGGCAATGCGTTGGTCAAGGACTATTGTCTCCCGACTGGAGATTCCCAGAGTTATTTGGTATTGGTAAGGATATATATATATATAATTCCCCATCAGTCTGGATATGCTGTGTGTGTATTTTTTCTGTAAAATTACCTTTTCTAAATTTCAAATCTGAGTATTTGATTCATTTATAGTATAAGTACATCGTATACCACACATATCATGAAGGTGTTTAACAGGAATTGGGAGTTGGTCAGATACTTTTATGCTTGGTTAGAAAGTATTTAAGTAAAATCGGCATAACCTTTTCCAATTTTTATTTTTAGTCCTTTATACTTGAGTTTAGAATTTCTCTTTATATTAACAACAACTGTAAAAACAGGCTTTCTAAATCTTTGTTACTGTCATTGTCTTTATATCTTCAATGTTCTTTGAGATTTTAAGAGGTGAATTGATGATGATATACAAGAAATCTTGGGTTACATCAGTTTCTATATGCTGTCATGTTCTTTGCCTTTCAAGAAATGAACAATACGTGGCTTATGAAATTGAATTTCTCATTCTTATCCGCAAAAACAATAAAAAAAAAATACAGCTTCCCAATAACATCAAGACTACTTTAATAATACATTGTATATAACATGTTTGTTATTTCTGCTTTCTAGCTAAATATTGTCCTCCAAATTCTTACTATTCCTTGGACAAGCCAACATGTGAACCCTCGTGCAGCCAGATTGTTAATCAACCATTAGTTTGCCCAAGAAAACCGGCGCCTGGATGCAGATGCCTGGATGGATATTACCGGGAAGACGACAGATGTATTCCTGCTGAAGAATGTGGTTGCACTATTGGTAGCCGGTATAATCCAGTGAGCATATCTCTTCATTCAAGTCCTAGTAGTCAATGTTTTTGGTTCATTGTTTTAAATATTGTGGTGATGAGCTGACTTCATTGATGATTGTTTTATTGGTCTGTGGTGGTTTCCAGTTGTGTTTATTTCCATGAGAGCCTTTGAAATAGATTTATTCAGGATAACTGTTAATTAATATATAATATATGCACATGATGCCACCTTCGATGTTACAGGCAAAACATTGTGCATGTGCATTGACAACGAAAAGTCAAATAATAATTTTCTTTCCATTTTTACAACCTACAACATAGCAAAACACTAGCACACACTAGTTCAATATTTTCCGAATGTAATTGCGGAATATTTAGGCCCAAACTGAAATAAGTAAGCTATAGGATCTGTTTGGTTGACGTCACGTGAAACACCTTTATTGATTGTAATCTCCAGATCAGATCTTACAATTCATGGCCTCTCTCAGCATCAAAACAGGAGGATCTGATCCAGAGGTCATGATCTGATCCAAATTGATTGTAAGATCACACAAATGTGATCAGATGCTGCTTTCTGAAAGCATTAAATAGAAGGATATGATCCAGATCTGATTTGTATTTGCACTGCAGTTTTGATCTCAACTGTTGGATCTGATTCAGAGGTCAACTTCTGATCCAGAATTAATGTAAGTTCACACAATGTGATCAGACTCTTGTTAAGGACAGCCTCAAAATAGGAGGATATATGATCCAGATCTGATTTGTATTTACATACAATTGTGATTTAACCTGTAGGATCTGATCTAGCAGTCAAGATCTGATCCAAATATAATGTAAGTCAGATCCTGGTCTATGACAGAATTAAAATAAGATGATCTGATCCATATCCAAAACCTGATTCTACTACTATTGTAGTAACAAACCTAATGGTGGTAATTATAATCTGATCAATAATAATGTCTATGATATCTCACTCTCTCCCAGTTAAACTCAGAATGGGTTATAGATGACTGTACTGAGAAATGTTACTGTAATCCTGACGGCCAGGGTGGCTCAGAGGTAGTCTGCTATCCTCACCAGTGCCATACCGATGCCGTATGCGGAGTACTAGATGGAGTGAGGCAATGCACATGCCTGGACGGCTTCTTTGGCAACGGGCTTGTGTGTCTGCGTAAGTATTCTTTTCCTTTTTCTTCAATAAAGCATTTTTCCAAGTTTTTCAAAGTAACAAATTATTATAACCCTGTTTTGAATGTTTCCCTGTTACTCTCGTTGCCACATCATAAGGATGTTTAATGTCGCAGCATGTAAATGAGCAGACAAAGCCTACTACCTATGGGACCAAATTTGGTATTTCTTGCTCTGTTTATATTAAAACTACATTGTGCTGTGTAATGCTCATGCATATCATACCAATTCATGGTTGTCATTAGATTATTAAAATAATGTCAAAAATATGCAATATTGCATTTCATAACAATTTTTTACACCCTAAAAGCACTCCTACTTGACCATAGAAGTTAGCACTATTCGTGTGTGAAATATAACTCATTCAGGATGTGTAAACAATTCTTGGGATGTCTGTGGCAGACACGGAAAGCTGTTTAATAGGCTGATCTATTTGATACACATGGGTGTTAAACATTAAAAACATTAGTTTGATGCTAGATCAAGGGACAATTCATACGCCATTGCTTAATGTCGTTTATGCGATATTGTTTACAAAAACAGAAAATACTACTGGCTTAAAGCAAGATACAATAGCGGATACTGCACAGTGCACACTGCTGTGTTAACCCCCTGTTACCCCCTCCCCCTTCCCGGTAATCTATGCACTGAGCATGGATAATGGACTTTGCGAGTCAATTATAGTAATAACTTAAATCTTAAGAAACATGAAAGTATTCTTAGCAAAATCGAAGCTGAATGTTGACGTTGATTGTCATCATGCAACAATGTGATTGTACCTAAACGTTGAGACAAAATAGATACCTCAAGTTGTCTCAAATTTTACCAGTCTTGTTATTGGATGTTCAAAATGACGGTCTTTAACATTGGCCATTCATATTGAAGTTAACATCTAACGAAACAAAATATTGTCATCTTGTATTATCTGAAGGAAGGAAGGTTTGATTTTAATGGGGTAGGATGATGATCCTCTACTGAATGGAAAGACTTTCAATGACTAGTTGAAAGACAGTAATCCTGCATAATTGCAGATATGCACCGAGAAACTTCAGTTTACAGCACACTCTCTTTTTAAGTGAAAAGTGATGGTCCTGAATGGAGGTATTCAGGTTAAGAAAATGAACTGTAGTCTAGATGAATGAATATTCTATGGGTATCCTGAAAGGACAAATTAATCCGCCAAATAATGAATGAGATAGGATGACCAAAAAAAGGGATGTGCAATAAAGCATAGAGAACTTTTTGTGTGGAATCCAGCGTTTCGGTTTGGCCGCGTGAAGCAGAGCGAATAGGGAATTGATAGGACTCACAAATTTAAATTCCTAGCTACCATTTACAATTTGTTTACCCACAGCAACTTCTTGTGACATAAGTCCATGCTCCAATGGGGGCACATGTCAAGATCTACCCTATGGCAGATTCAGGTGCATCTGTCCACCGGGAACCTTTGGCGAACAGTGTGAAGCAGGTTAGTCAGTCACACATCTGGTGCTAGGTGATTTAGATGAAATATTCCCTAATTTCAGCCATGTAATATCATTTAAGGGGCTCTGGAAAGCTATTATCTAGTGCATTCTAGAATTTGATATATGTTTATTACATCACCTAATGTTGTTAAATATTTCATTTAAAAAATACATTATAGACTAGCTAGCATTGTGTAGTGTATTGTGGCAGAAAGTTTCTAACATTTTAGTGAGTATTGGACATCGAGTTGGGCATAGTTAGGACTGGGGATTATTTTTTATGAAGCCAGGGCACTCTACTTAAAAGACTATGCCAGGGACATGGGAGGTCAGGTTTAAGGAAAACCATTATTTGGACCATTGGGCCAAGAAGAACAAGTGGTCTTAGTGGTCCAAAATACTATCTGCTAGGTATGGGCCAAAGGATTACTGATGAGCTTTAGCCCTGCCAACCATATGACCTTTTGTTTTGGTGTATTGTTTTTAAATTAATAACAATTGGCTTTTAATTATTGATTTGGGGTCAGTATGTGCCACAATGAATTTAATTATAAAGACACATTATAGTCAGAACCTTTAAATGTCAGCACTAAAACCTGTTAATAATACTCACTTGGCAGGCGGAGCTCTATGCTACATCTACGGAGATCCTTACTTTGAGACCTTTGATGGTCGCCGCTATGACTTCCAAGGAGTATGTGAATATTCATTGGTCCGTGCATGCGGTACGGCGGTCATTCCATTCAGTATTTCCGCTACTTTAGAGGATAATGGACCACTAAGCAGACTATCAGCGATTACGATAAGACTGCAGGTATGTTTAATGAGCAGGCATAGTTGAGCAAATAACTGAGGTTTGACTGTACTTGCCCTAGTGAGCCTAATATACACTGTACTATGCTGTCATTAGGCCAAATAAAAAAAAATTGTAGCTTCTCGTCCCCGCCTGCATCCTTTTTAACACCAAAAATAGCAAATTTTTAACGAAAAATTCTTCTGGTCACGCAAATCATCTCTGCCGATCATTGCGGTGCATTTGCATTGGGTATGTCAAAAAAAAAAGGAAACGTTAGGACGAGAAACTATTTTTTTTTAACTTGGCCTTATGATATTTGTACAGCACCAGGACATTCTCAGGGCTATTTTGGGATCACTAAGGTATGCATTGTGCATATCAGGGCTGCTATGGCAAGCACAGTGCAATTCAGGGTCACTATGGCAAGCAAGTTTATTTGAGAAGTGTGCATGCATAGTGTATTTGAACATGCACCATGTAGATGGGCAAGGACAGTATATATGAACAGTATCAGGCAAGCCCATTGAGGGGCACTGGGGAATTTTCAGTATACCGACTGGCACTAGGCAAACACATTGAATTTGAGGGGCATAGGGATATTTACAGTGTATTTGAACGGCACTGGGATAATCACATCGTACTTGAAGAAAGCTGGGGATATAACGTGTAATTTGAGGGTTGCTAGGTAAACAGGGGCATTGGAATAAACAAACTTTATATTTGAGGGATAAAGATGAGGGATAAAGATATGCACAGTGCATTTGATGGGAACTGGGAATGCGTAGTATATGTGCGATGCACTTGGATAAGGACATTACATTTGAGGGGCACCGGAAAACCACAGTCTATTTGAGGGGCACTCATTGTTATTTGTAGGGCACCCAACAAGGACAGTGTATGTACAGTATCTAGCATGCCCACAGGTGTACACGAGGGGCACCAGGAGAATCGCAGTGTATATGGGTGGTAAATAATAAAAAGTATAAATAATGCAACAAGATAATTATTTGAACCAATCTTAGAAATACATTTCTGTTTCAAATCCTAGAATCCCAGGTCAAATGTCTATGAACTAAGAAGAGACGGAGTTTACCTGAATAATGTGCTCCTTCCACACCTGCCGTACCACAGTTTATTTGATGAGGTTGAAATCATACATAGTGGTGATGAACTGGTACGTTGTCTTCTAATTTTATTTTCAAGGTTGACTTACTTTGTCCTTAACCATTGCAAAGTAAAACCCTTTAAGTGATTATTTTTCTTGCTTTCAAGTTTTATTTATTGATGAGGATTTATTTTAAGGCATTTTGGTTTGTTTTTGTTTGATAGTGGTTTAGAAGTAAATACTTTAATGTGAGATGGGATGGAGAATCTCGTGGTAGAGTCGAAATGAGAGCTGACTATGCTAGTAGTGGTCTTTGCGGTCTTTGTGGCAATTATGATGGCGATGCAACCAATGACTTCACCACGGTTGGTGGAATAGTGGTAAATATATCTTTCTTTCTCTTTATAGCAATTTGATTGTGACTTTAATAATCTTAAAAATAATCTGTTGAGTTTAAGCAATATTAAAGTAGCCAATTGAAATGCACTGCATGTAAGTAAATATTGGAAATTAACCTTTTGGCTACCCTAAGCATAACAATCTTGAACAGCTTCCGAACTTCAATAAAATTAAAAAAGTCACATCTGATATACAGAGCATTCCTATAGCAGTGATTGATAATGTGATTGAGTGCATTACTTATATATCTTATTACTACTTATTCTTACTTAATCTTATTACTTATAAATCTTATTACATCTTATTACCATATCTTATAACCTATTACTTATGGATTAGTTCATATCTTATTACTACTTATTCTTACTTAATCTTATTACTTATACATCTTATTACATATTATTACATCTTATTACTATATCTTATAACTTATTACTTATATATCAGTTCATATCTTATTCCTATATCTTCTTACTTATGCATTACTTCATATCTAAATTATTAGTGTTGGTTTGTATTTTTCTGGGTACTTCTCAATTAATTAATTCTCAATAATACTTTTCATTAAGGTTACCAGCGTGGAACAATTTGGCAACAGCTTCCGTGAAGGACTATGTAGCACAGCTATACCGGCACCTGCAAACCCTTGTCTTACAAATCCAGGGAACGCTGTTCTAGCTGACCTGTACTGCGATATCATCCTCGACCCATTCGGTAAGCTGGGAGTAACAGTCTAATGCTGATAATAAATTTAGTTTGCAAACAAGAATAGATGGTTTGACAGGAATGTTGTAAATTATTCTAAGTGCTAAACAACTTTCAAATGTGTATGTTCACAAAGTTGGTGCTATAGATGAAACTTGTTCATCATTAAGCTTTGACTATATGTATGGAGCAACCAATTTAATTGGTGATCAAACAAAAAGACTTTAACCTACCAAATGTGTAAAAATTGAGTGCAGGATGTTCTGGTGATTAAAAGACCTTCGATCAAACAAAAACGTGTAAGCATCGAATTCAGGATGTGCCGGTGATTAAACGTCCATCAATCATACAATAACTGTTCATGTTTCTAATTTTTTTACTAATATTTGTAAATAATTTAAACAGTTATTGTAGAGTAATATTTTGGTTTCCGATCATCATTTTGTAGGACCTTTCGCCAGCTGTCTATTAGAACTGAGGCAATTGGCCGACGATCAATGCCGCCGAGATATCTGTCTAACTGGCCTGGGAGATAAGCTGTGCGATATTCTGGATGCTTTGGCTGACCGTTGCTTGGTCGTCTTGGGTGGTCCTCCAATTGATTGGAGATATGACAGTGTCTACTATTGTCGTAAGTGAAACATGCCCATGTATAAAGAGGCTATTTGGTTGATAATGACATGCCTGATTGGTTAAGGCCAGTGTCAACCGACGACCTGATGGACAGGATAGTATTACATGGCTTCCTAACCCATACCTTGTTATATCAATGGTCTATTTTAATCTCATTTTAATGAAGTCTCATGCTTCTGCTTCTTATACAGTGTGGCCCACAAAGAAATCTTTGAAGCATTGACTTGATAGTGTAAGCTTGTTGAATAAATCCAGACCCACCCAAAATAATAATATTGCTATAAATGATTAAGACTTATCTGTCAAATTGTAACTACCCACATTCATAGATATGTGACCTCTGTGTAATTACGCAGCTGCGCTATTAACAAAGACTCCCACTCGTTGTGGCCTGTCAGGAGATAGGTAAGAGGTATGTCGCCCTCGGTTACTTTAAATGTATATCCTCTGGCCCTGTTCACTACCCTGAAATGTTGATTTAGAGATCCGAACACGACACACAATCAAGGCATGTTCTGGAAATTGCTGTTTTGTATTCTGAGAAGCCATGATGTACACCCTCCACAGTAACATAGCCAGTGGGGGGGGGGGGGGGAGAGTGCCCCCCCCAGAAATTTTGGGGGACAAAAGGGGGATGACGGCTGTCCCCATTCTTGCCCCTTTTGTTCTAATTTGTCCCCAATTCTTAATTAATTTGGACCTAAATTGAATGAAAAGAATAACAAATCTAGCAAAATTTT
>JAODAF010137902.1:0-10391 GCA_027574765.1 Molpadia intermedia | reverse complement strand
GATATATAGGTTGTTAAAGCAGAGAGATTATCATGCATTTACCAATATTTCTCAGGGAGTTTAGTCAATTTATTTTCACAACCCTCCCAGACAAGCAGAGTGCACAAGAGCATTAGTAATGGCTTGAACTCCTGGAGTCTATTCTTTTTATATTAGGTCTGATTTTCTTTTTTACAACAAACACTACATATATGCAGAGGCTGAACCATTAACGTGCTCATGAAACTTATTTTTTCTTTAACTTCCTTCTTACCAGTTTATTTGTGTTAGCATATCAAGTAAATCATTTCATCAGTTATTATTTTGATAATATTTTTCTTTATTAGTTGGTCTTCCAAATTTATTGTTTTGCAGATGAATTGCCTATTATCAGTGTATATAGTTCTTTGGTGTGTTTTCCCATATGCTAAGAAAATATTATTTGGGTGATATGCTAGATTGTTATGTAAGAATTTGTGTGTGTGTGTGTTTAATAGTATGTATGTTAAGGGAAACTTGCTGTAGATAACTGGACTATTGAGAGGCTGAATAATTTTACACTTAGGTCTATACCATGTGTGAATGTTAGGGTGGTGTTGATACAATAAATTTCAACACAAGGTCAGAAAAAAACATTCTGCTTTTGCCTATTTTCAATAATATTTTAGCCTATAGCACACAATGTGTATAGAGCTTTGGTCTAAGCTTTACAATGTTTTGTTGTAGTTGCTTACTGTCTTACTACTACAATCATGAACTGCTCTTCAGCTACAAATATCTGACTAGTAGTTTTAATAAAATGACAATGAATTTCCAAATTACATTGTATTTCTAAATTACAATGATTTCAGTTAGAAAGCATCAACATTTATTTGATGCTTTGTTACTACACAGCAGTAAGAAATGACGACAGAAAAGTGATTCAACACGAAATAGAGAAAAGAGACAGTTAAAATATGTAATCGTCTTCATCCCATATAGAGAATAAAGTCATACCTGGCAGATCCTAGCTTTAGATATTTGAGGAATATGTACATGGGCAAATTGTAAATATACATGGTAGCTTAAAAGCCTTGATCTACGCTAGCCTTCACAACCTTCGCATTTCAATACTGGTTTAAAAATGAAATGTTTAATTGGTAACTTCTGTTAACAGCTGCCATTTTGGTTTAATACTGTTGTGTGTTACTATTAATGTCAATATTCAATTGTATATTTTTTTATTCAATGCCAGTAAGATTTGGGCAGTGGTTTGTCTCCTTTTTAAAAGCCATTGAAAAGCTTACTATTATGTAAAACTAGTTCTGTCAAAGCCAACAGTATGCATACACCAGGGACTAGTAACTATTATTGAGAAAAAACAAATTTTATCGGATTTTTTTATTCGTCTCTGGAGGAAGTTGTTCCCTTAAAACAACAGAGACAGTTTATCATTATTTCAGAGAAGTTGTGAAAAATGTTTTCGTACCCATCTAGGGTTAGCTGGTGCTTTTAAAGGGTTATACGCAAATGGAAGATTATCACAAAGTGTGATTTACATAAATTGTAAACATTAACATGTTCATTTTCAAATTAATCAAACTAAACTTCTCAATAGTCCTGTTTTTGTGCATAAATTTACAAAAACAGTCCACACTGCTCACATTAATGGGGAGTTTATTCCTAATGTGTACATTAACATTTGGTTTTATTATATTCTAATTAAATGACATTTTCATTGATGTAAGATCACATATGTAACAAACTAACTAAGTTTTGAATGGTCTGATTGGATGCCTGGCATAGTACAGTGACTTTTAATTCCTAACCCGTAATTCATGCAGACATCCTTCAGTTTATTTTATGGCAATATTTCCAAAAGGTTACATGTTAGTGAAAAACATTTAGAAATATTATTGCATAGGATATTTATATTGCTCAATATATACTGTTGAGAATGTAGAACACAAATCTCAACAGTAGCCTGCTTTTAGGAAACTTCCAGGAATGACTGAAGGGGTTACCTTAGGGGATAGATGGAATGTTTTGCAGATTTTGATAAAACAAACTATGTGAAATATAGAATCTCAGTTTAAGGCAGGTGTCAAGTAATTTTTCACCATTGTACTTACATCACCAAACATGGCACAAAGTATTTTACAAAATGTTAGAAATGTGAAGAAGACATCTGCATATTATATGCTGAATTTTGTTACAGTTACATCAGCCTAGTGAAACATGTTGCCACAAGGTAGTCCTCGTGGATGCCAAAGAAAGGACAGGCTCTTGTGATCAGCCAGTATCCCTAGTTTTGAATTTCTGTTCATATATCACTGTGGGGTGGATTGGTAGGTTGCCTAACACACTAATTAAAGGAGAAAGTGTGACCCTAGCGGTATCGTAGAATCATCTTTATGTTAAAGGGTCAGACTGCGACAATGTTTTTATTAACAGCATAGAATTATCAGTTGGTTGGGGGGGTTACAATTTTCACTCTAATATAATTTGTTCATAGGAATGTAGTAAGCTTGGTTAAAATTACCCTGTTTTATTCTCCCTATGTGCATTCTCTTAGCACATTTATCTTCAAACCAGGGGTCAATGACAGTATTTCTGGGGGTACACAGTTCATCAAGACTTTGAAATAATTACAAAGGATGAAATGGAGTACAAAATGTTATCTTAACAATATCGCAACACTGTCTAATGCTAAATTGTTTGAATTTGTATTTTTTGAAATTTGTATATTGTATTCTGGTAAGTTAGGAATTATGTGTAATCTCTGTGCAAAGAGAAGAAATTTATGTACTTAATAGCACAAATGGTAGCTTTTACTTCCAAAAGAGTTATGTTACTACATACCAGTATGATCTTAAGTGAAAGAGATTTATTAAATGCAAAATAATATTTTTATTCTTCGATATGAAGCAGATAGTTTAACAGGTTAATTGAACTGGGTGAACACATAGGTGACAAAGAATGTGATGTACACAAAGCCTGTACTTAAAGAAGTCTTAATTCTGGTTGTTCCAATTGGTCTTAAATCTTTTCTGTTAACCATGGAAGATGTTGACTCGACAATTTGTCAAATTCATAAGTGCCTTTTAAATTGGTCAGGATCAACCATATTTTAGGGAAAAGGTAAACTAACATCAAACTCGACCACCAAAGTGCTTATTTATTTTTGTACAGGGTCCACAAACAGTATTTTTGTATGTATTTTTTCTTATTTTGAAGTTAAGGTCTAACAAAAAAATTATTGTCTACAACGCAACTACCTTTTTTCTACAAGGTTGACAAATAAAGTTTGATACAAAGAGAATGGTTTTACACACGTGATATATCTACAAAGAGGTAAAAGGTTTGTCTTTAGGATTTCTTTTTACTTTTTGGAATGTTGTTTGTCCCCACTGAAAACATGGTCTGCATAATTCACTTTATAGGCTCCCATGGTGCTAGGGAGCTATGTGTTATATTAGCCTCAAGGATTATGGATAATCCCTACCATAATCCCAAGGGACATGCCAAAATATAAATTACCAGAACCAGGGGTTCAAGCTTGTCCAGAATATTATTATTGAGTAAGCAGTTGATCTTCGAAATAACCCCTGCATTTAGCAAACCTTGCTGTCCACAGTGATCAAATAGGAAGATCTTGCTAATTATTAGGTTAAGTGAACCTCTGGTTCTGGGGTGTCAAGGTTTGGCAGGAGTCCTAAAGAAGTGTCTGGTATTTTTTTTTGTTTTACTAACTATTACTAGATGAGTAAATTAAGTTACAAGGTTTGTACAAAGTAAAAACAATTGGTTATCAAGTTTCCAAGTTCCCAAAAGCATTCACAAATTTATAAACTTGCCTGGGAATTTGACCCAGGGAAATTCAAATGTTGTACAGCTGGGTGTGTTTATACAAATGTATCCCATTAATTAAAGTTTACAAACTGAGTTTGCTGTTGCATATGTATAGTGTGTAGCTTATATAAGTGCTATATTGAACCTTACACTTTATATAAACAAAAATATATTTTGAATATAACATGAAACTTGGTAATAGGTACAAACCATGGACTTACTTAAGGCATTTTCCAATCCTTTATTAACATCTGATGTCTGCATTGCACATTTCACAAACTAGTCAGTTGTATTACTTCTAATTTTAATCTTAATAATAAGCATTTATCCTGCCATATTTTCTCCTCAAGAGAAGTTTTTATTCACTAACTCCAGTTACCTTTACATTTAGGCAGTCCATTTCTATTAACTACTATTAAAACATGATATAATATTCTCTTTAAATATTAATAGAATGCTTAAGGATCAATTATTTAACAAGATACTTTTTATTTACTAACCATATTATTCATCCAGAAATATTTCTTGACTGATAATTAATTCTATGGACCGATTTTTGGGGGAAATCTCTAAAAAAGGATGCTATATTTAAGTTAACTTAAAGTTTGTGTCAGTGAGGTTAAGGTTATTGTAACCAATTCTGATACTTTGGAATATGCTAGAATGATCATTAAATGTGTTGATATCATTAGCATATATTCCTTCATTAGGATAAGGTCAGCTTGGTGATGAAGACGATTCTAAATATGCCAAAAATGCTAAAACAGTCAACTAGGATCAAAGGAATAATGAGCTTTAACATTTGCTAAATTGTCAATATAAGCTTTATCTACTACTAAAGCCATTATGCAATCAATGTGGATTTAATAGCAGTCAATACATGACATTACCATAACAAAATCTTAATAAGGCTGAAATGCTTAAATGGTCAGGTATATGCTGGTTTTATTGTTCCAGTAGCCATACATTAAAACTTATTAGAATCCCTCTCCTGTGACCAATCCCCAAAACTACTGTGAAATGTTTAAATATGAGAGAAATGATGTAATCTGCAGTAGGTATGTAAAAATAATTAAAAATACTAGTAAATAAGACCAGTACAGGTCTGCCAATGTTGCTTGACCGCAGTAGCTACATCAGTGTGGACTATATTACGAAATGACACCAGAATTGTCAACTCAGCAGCCAGCCATTACCTAAAATTACAATCTAATTTCTCCAGGAACTGTAAAAATATTAAACTCTGTTGGACATGACCTAAAGCTATTGTCATGACATAGTCTAAAACTTTTAAAGAAGTATCATCAATTGTAGAAAATTGCACAGTATGTATTTCACAAAGATGGTGTGATTAGGATGGAAGAGAGAGTGCCTAGCACTATTTTAACGAGACCAGAAACTGCTCTGCAATTGCAGGAAAACTATCCAACATTTGGAGTATGTAAAAATCTGGGGCTTATAATGACAAATGGTGGCAAATTTGGTGCATGAATTTGCCCCCTCCCGTCCAAAACAAATTAAAATAAATATATACTAGCTACGATTGTACCACCTCTACCATTTGTCCTCGGTGTCAACTGTTTCAGAAGAGAAAATTAAATTATGCTTGTCGTAATCTGTTCATTCTGGTATTTAGCGTAATGTAATATATATGGAATTGTTCACCCTTAGCCCAAACCTTGCGAGCTCAAAATGACTCACTATACTGCTTTAATAGAATGGACAGTTGTAAACAAGGTTACCCTGATTATTTGGTAGATTCCTGTCTGTCCATTGAGATTAACTGATAGGTACAGACAGGTGTAGCTTAGAGCACTAAACCCCAGGTGGGTGGATAACCAAATATTATCACCCTCCATGGGGTGAGTTTGACCTTTTAAACTTTCAGCTTATACTGACTGTGGTAGGACTAAGAGCATAAAATATAATAATAGCATTTCTAATTCAGATTGTTTGTTGTATAGAGTCAATGAATAAATTTGAACACTACAGTTGAACCATTTTTCAATTAGTTGGAAAATAAATTGAAATTAAAATATGTGAGGCCTATATGACATGGAGATTCTTGAACTTGTGATTGGACTTGAAGCAAGTTTAACCAGATTTGATTACTAATACATTATGATATGAACAAAATGTTAAAAATAAAAGGAGCAGTCATCATTCTTTTTCGATGAAATGTTGACATTCCTGATACTGCTGAAATATCCCATTTCTGGTAAAAAATATTTAATGATAAAGATATGTTGGTATCTTACTTGTACAATTTGCCTATGTTAACCTGACCATTTTAGCATTATTTAGCTTATTGAGATCAATTCATATATAACTTGCTATGTCTGTGTAAAATCTAACTACAAAACCACAAATGTTAATGGTACTAATGTACTTCACATATGTGATATGGAAAGTTTATAAACACCAATATTTTAGCTTATTTAGTGTTATCTAACCTAACCACACCTTTAAGAAGCACTTTCTTGCATATGTATTGCAGAACCATTTGAAACCAATTATGTTGGCAATGTTCCTTGCTAATAATACTCTTATGTGATGCTACAAACAAGAAAACATCACTAGAAATTAGTTTATAGGTTCCAGTAATATAGACTAATTCACCAGGGGACTTTACTGGGGGTTTTGGCAAAATAAACCATTTAATTTCATCAAGACTAATTATTATAATTAGTGTTTCAATTAAGTTGAGAATGTAACTTGTAGGTGGGATGTTATGAACAGGAATAGTGAACCTTCTTATGGAGGATTACCGTTGGGCATTAAAGCTATGCATGGCAGTGATGTATGATGTAAATAACATATTAAAAATTGTGGTCTCAGTTCCCATCCGAAGGATTAAATAACCTCTTTGACTAACTATTAATTGTTAATTTAGCAGAAATGAGATTTGTAGACATTTAATTTCAGATTTGATTGCATCTGTAAATTGTTAAAGTTGAAGGCTAGACCAATGTAGTGATCAAGAATACTCTTTATTAGATAAGGGTAGGTCTACTGAAATAAACTAGCCATGTAGCAAAGTTTAAATGTATATTTTTTTCTGAAGGCTAGGCCACTTGGTAAAATGAGCAAGAATATTTTTTTTATAGGCCGAAGAGAAGGGTGGGTGGGATTTGTTTACCGAAATAAAACTAGCTCTGTAGCAAACATTAAAATGTACATTTTTGAATGAAAATTCTTTGCCTTAAAGTAAGACAGAAAATGCTTGTAAATAGAATTGTTTAGTTGTTTTTCTTTTTTCAAAGTTTTAAAGGAGATAATGATAAATTTACATGATAGTCTAAAAGTTGGCATGGTAACATTATTTTTCTTGTATAAGAATTTTTTCCTTTCATATGTAGATTTTCTCTTATGCTTTTATTTTTCCTGGATGGATTTTTGTTTTCCTTACAGTTGAAAAGTTACATAACTTTTTTTGTATTTTCGTATGTTAAGTTCACATGCACGCATTTGAATGGATTATCATCTATTAATATCTCAGATTTGTCTAACTGCTGTGTGTGATGGAATATTTTATATGCAAGTAACCTTTTAATCCGACATGTGCCTGATATCGATTATACCATAAGTGCCTTATATTATCACTAACATTATTAGCTGGATTAATTGTTATTATAATCAGGCATGCAGCCAGATGATTGTAGTCCTAATTTCAAGATCTTTAATAATCTATCAAGCATTTAAAAGCTTTTAGTAGCTTTTAGTAGTAGGTAGAATTACAAGGACAAAAATATATATTCATGAGAATTTATAATTTGAACCCCCTAAAATTAGTGGGGGTTAATTATTTTATACTCGGCAAATAGAAATTCATGGAGGCTTCATACATTTGTATTCAACAAACAGAATGTCATGATGGGTCATAAATTTGTACCCGACATATAGAAGGGTTTCATAAGTTTATATCCAACGAATAGAATGTCATGGGGGTTCATAAATCTGTACCCGACAAATAGAAGGGTTTCATAAGTTTATATCCAACGAATAGAATTTCATGGGGGTTCATAAATCTGTACCCGACAAATAGAAGGGTTTTATAAGTTTATATCCAACGAATAGAATATCATGGGGGTTCATAAATCTGTACCCGACAAATAGAAGGGTTTCATAAGTATTATCCAACGAATAGAATGTCATGGGGTTTCATAAATTTGTACCGGACAAATAAACAGTAAAATTTAAATAAAAAAGTAATAAACATAAAATTTGTATCCAACATAAAGCATCTTGTGGGTGTTCATTTATTTGTACCCAACAACTTTAATTTTATGGGGAGTTCACAAGCTTGTAAAGGATTCATTGTTTAAACAATTGTGCTCTTTATTACACCTGGAAATAAATAGTACTTACCAAGGCACACTATTAGGTAGCACACTATTAGGTAGCATACAAGGGGTCATGGCCAAGATCATTCAGCATGGCCCATGGCTAATTTCAGATTATGGTCCCTCCCCCAATATTAATGTCATGATGAAGTTTATGCAGTTGCTCAAAATGACAGAAAACCAACAAATTTCCTATTTTTTCTACTTTAACATGACAAGTTTAGACAGTTATTGGCTTGGTATTGATGAGCTAGTACCACGCCGAGAGTGTCTTGGGGCATCATTCTTAACGTTTCAGTGGAGATGGCGTTCACTGACATGAAAAAGTGCAAAGTGGAGACAAAATGTTAATACGAGTATTTGGTTGATTTTTATGCATACATCAGACAGCAGCTTGTGATGTTTATTTTAAAGAAGATTTTATCAAATAAATTCTATGTAAGGTAGTTTTACAAGAAATGTTATATGCTGTGATGTGGTTAATTGGTATGCACTGATATGCAAATAACCTGTCATGATGTAACAACAGCTATTGGAGAGAACTGTTTGATGTCAGCCATAATTGACACATCTGTGATTCCTTTTGGCTGTGACACTGTTCATAACTGCCTAACTAACGAAATATCATGCTATGCATTTTTTAATTCTTACCCTTCACAAGATGAGTCGGCCCTAACTATGCATTGGCAACGATCGTTGCAGCCGTGTTCTCGTCATGTTTCATATTTTGTAATTTTTCCCCCTCTTTTTGTAATTTTCTCTTTACATTCATCCTATTTTTCCTTCATGTAATCCATTTTGTTTAAATCTAGAATTAGAAGTTAATGAAAAGAAAAGGTGTGATGTTATTAAACAAGCTTTTGTCTAAACCAAACACTGCAGTTATTTGCTGGCTTGTATTTGCTTATTTTTCTTAACCGTTCTAATCCCTCCATTTCTCACTTATTAAATTCATTTTAATTTACATGAATTAACAACTGCCAAATAACACCCTCTTGCATTTAACTCAGTGACCTGCATTGTGTACGATTCCATGGACTAAGCTCCTTCCTAACGTTTTTATTTTAAAAGCTTTCTATGGTAGAATTAGCCTTTGATTGAGTTTAGAATTTTATAAATCAAGGATTGTGATAAAAGGGGGAGGAATGATGGCGTGGTGAGGGGCCAACGTCACCAGTCGGTGGTGGATAAAGGATTTTCCAATAATATATTTGAAATTATTTTGTGGAAGGCTGTCCAGGTCGCTAACTTTTGAAGTTAATTTATGTTGAAACATTTACCACTCTTAAATGTATTAGTCTTCACCTGATAGACGGGTTCTTTGGATTCTTTTGGATTCTTTGGTTCATGGATCCATCACTGACCATGAGAAGGGCCCACTAAGCATGTTGTCATCTACAGCGGTGAGCTAGCATTGACCCAGAGGTGTGGCCACCCCTCGGACTCACCCAAAAATAAATATGACATCCTTATATGATGCGGTTTGGTCGCCACTTCTGTCACTACAAAGCAGCCTTCCGCCCTGACCAAATTTTCCCATCCTGGCCAAAACCGCTAGTTCTACCCTTAGTCCTCTGTCGAGTTTCTTACGGTGCATCTTCAGATTACAGCCGAAGAATCAAACTGGGATGGAAGAGGCGGCTAAATCATAATTGGAAAAATTTTTAATTGGCTATTTGAATTCACCCGAAACAAATGAGATGTGCCTTGTTACTAACTGTTGTAAGTTGGTTAATGGTGCCATCTCTGATCTCTCATAGCATTTTTCCTAGAGGATTGTACGATTCAAGAGTTTTTCGGTCTCCTGAAAACTCATTATTTCAAACTCGTTCACTTGGGCACTTTGGTAGCCTTGTTGAACTAACAAGATTGGCTTTGATGATGTGCAGTGGACGGGAGAAGGTATAGTGGATCAGCATTTTTTAACTGTGAGAGAGCTTCCATTCAGCTTCTTATTGATGAACAATATTACTACTTAGTCCAAATTAAGCGGAGATAAGCTTTTTTATCTGTCCTACATATGAAGTAGTGGCATAATGTAAACAATATAGCACTGATGTGGAACTGTTGATAGGTATATGAATATTTGGCTCATCAACGACGATGGAACGATTTTGAAAGTGAGGGCCAACCGCCCCCCCCCCCCCCCCCCCCCCCACCCGATGGCCCCTGTGCGTATATAAATCTATATTCGGGGCTTGAGTAAAAAACAGATGAAAGACACAATGTTTTTGATTT
>JAODAF010137792.1:0-10393 GCA_027574765.1 Molpadia intermedia | reverse complement strand
CCTATCGGTAGGTTAGGGTTTTGTTATGTTTATGTTAGGGTTCAACGTAATAGGTATGTGTGCCCTTGGATAACTGCAAATTGAAATTTTGATATATATAACCCCGCAACCGTAAATCAGACTGTATGGCATATTTGGTATGATGTTGTTAAGTGATAGTGCTTACGCATGTGGGGCCAAACACTTTTGGACCATGTGCACTCACCCAAAACCAATCGGCCCATATGTGTAGGCTATTTATTAGGGGGGTGGTCTCGGGGCTCAAATTTGTATGGGCCCATATCATTAAAGGGCTGTAACTCCACAACCATAAGTCGGACTGTATGCAAAATTGTTGTTGGGTTGTAGTAGGCACACCAGGACCCCCAAAAACATCGGGCCCGTGATCGTGGGTACACGTGGGCCCAATTTTACCAGTATGGGCCCCCAAAAAACTGGTATGAAGATGATAGGTGATGAATGATGACATACCGTACAATACGGTACAAGTTCATTGAAATATTGATATTCCATTATACAAGGAACTATGGTGTCGGTTGGGCTCTTGTTATATTTTTTGCAGAATAAATAAGTCTAAATCATGATTTTTTAGGGGGCGTAATTATAGCGTTCGTATATTACGGCTCTGCTACTCTCCGCGACAGAACACTAACTACTCTTTCTAAAATACCCAACGCAAATGAGGGCGCACTCCTGTCAATCTCGCGTTTTTTTTGGTGTTATTAATTTCATGATTGCCACTGCGTTTTTCAAGATACAATTTAAAATACCTGTTTCATGAAAAGCTATATAAACGACTGTGAGTAGGCTGACAGCTCATTAAACTTCCAAAATACAATGGTTTGGACAGTTACTTTAACAAACCGATATACTCTTTTCAAGTCTTTTGGGGAGTGCTCAGAAAATATCACTACGGTTGGTTCGGCGAATATGATCGAACGTTTTATCTGAGCACATTTTGGTTGGGAATATAAGAAAGTTTTGACCTGTAAACCTCGAGCGTGGCGTGATGCGTCCTGTTCGTATCGGTTCGGGTTTCGCCACCACAACCCGCGCCCCTTTGTGTGACACCCTGGTTTCATTATTGAAAGTGCCCTCGGACAGCGGCGCAAGTGTAATTGCGCTTAGGGGCGAAATTTTGGATGATTGGACGGGGAGGGGTGTCCCCTCCGCTTTTGAGAATTTTTTGGTGATTATAAGGGTGCTTAGATGCAAGATGGTGCTATGTGTTACACTTTTGAATTGTATTTTGGTTCAACACATTTCAATGTTTTAAAATGAACATAATAGTCGCTCCAAAGCAACGTGACAACGTCCGATACACCGAGTAAGAAATCACGTATGAAGTGTTATAGCCTATATTCACGACAACGAATGATTATTCCGTGTCTCGCTTACGCTTATTGGTTGAAACTTGCTATGCTTTTGCTAGTCAGTAATACTCCTTTCAGTTTGTGATAGCCTATGCCTAAATGTTGTTCGTCGATTTATTTTATTATTATTATTATTATTATTATTATTATTTTTTTTTTTTTGGGGGGGGGGGCGAAATCATGGTTTCGCCCCCACTTTTGTGTTGGGGGCGACGGCCCCTCTGCCCCGGGATTTGCGCCCCTGCCCTCGGAAGTTAGCTTCCGCTCCCAGATTAAACCATCTTCTTCCGCCTCTGGCCTCTGCCACAGCTTCTCATAGACATAACTATAGAACCTAACGCAACTCAAAGCCATAAATTGACAATATTATACCGACAATGACAAACACAACAAATTTGATTTATTTGCAGATACTCGACCCAAGTACTGGCGCCTTGCCTTCATGAACAAGGGAAACAATTTTTGCCATAATTATGATGAGAAAAATTATAATTCCCTCAGCTTATGAACAGTTGCCCTGACGTTGTGGTAGTAATGTTGCCCTCCGAAATCAAAAGTCAAATGTCACATTCTTCTTTATAATTTATACTGTTTCGTAATTGGTCCACACATGTTTGCAGACTAAAATTTCAATTTGTCATCATAAAAGAAATGATCGACTTATTACCGCAACAAACTCTCTTTGAACTTCCCGGAAAACTTCTGACCCATCATTACCCGTTAAGCGTTGCAGAGTGGGCGGGGCATGTATCGTCTGTCACAAAACTTCAATGTTTTTGATGGCGGCCTTTAAATTCCATAATTGGATTTCGTCAATATTGTACGGTGGTCGGTGAGACGGTGACCAATTAAGAACCTGGATATATGTATATAATTAATTTTCAAATTCGTTATAACGAGTTTCTAATTCGTTATAACGAATTTTAAATTCGTTATAACGAGTTTCTAATTCGTTATAAGTTATAACGAGATTCTTCGAGAAAAAATTCAAGTCCCTAATGGGCCACCGTATACATGGGATGCATATGGATGATTTGATGAATTATATAACGCGAACTTAATACAGCTCATTTGGCTTTACGTTATATCATATATACAAGAAGAAGCTGCACCCAGAAAATGAACAGATTTAATTTACAATGAAGATGAAAAGACAACAAACAAGCATGGATGCAGTAAACATATACCAAAAGACTTTTTTATTTCAGATTTTCGTTTTAGGATTTAATATAATAGTTTTTGGTGTCGTGTCATCAAGTAAGTAACCAGATTGGAGATTTTTTTCTCTAACGTTATCAGGGCCTAGCCTAACGAGTAATGTTACCACCAGCTGACAGCCACATCGAAGACATAGGCTAGGCTACGTAGACCCACGCTAGGCCTACGGTAGGCTAAAGTAGAAGGTCCCAAATTTGATCGTAACTAGGCGTATGCATAGCGTAGGTTCCACGTAACCAATGCAAACTTGAGAGTTAGGCAGGCATTAAACCGGTACAGATTTTAAATTAAAGTCGACCTTACTTATAAATGTTTAGGCTTTATACTACACATATTCTAACTGCATGTGGCTGTGTATTGAAATATGCTGTGCCCAATGTGAAAGAGGTTAATGTTTTAATACATTAGTCCTAGGCCTATAGGGCCTAGGCCCACTAGGGCACAGACATTCAAAGCTCTAAAAATCCCCCTAGGCTACAGTTTCAATTTGTTTAACGTTAGGCTAATAAGTAGGCCTACCCTAAACTCTTTTCTAGGTATCCATTCAAATGAGCGAGGTCCTTATCAATCTAAATATGGCACAAAAATTTGTCCACTGATGAGCTTGAAAATAATATTGAATATCTCTGATAACTGCCTAGGCCTATTTCTAAGTATACAAAATGCTATTTTGAAATTATGCTGTTGTTACATACCTTATGAGCACATCCAGTGCTACTTAATGGTCAAAGCAATGCCAAATGACACATAGCCTACCAGGTGTAGTTTTAATTCTCTCATATTGTATCTGTAGTAGTCAAGCATCCATGGACCTTAAAATTAACCATGTAGCCTAGGCCCCTATGCATTTTGTTTCTAGAAACCGTACATTAATTTCTAAGGTGAAGAATGAAGAAATTGCGTCAAATTGGTAAATATTTCTGTTTTGCATTTAAATTTTCTAAAATGAATTACATCCAAATGATTCCAATCTCATGACTTTGCTTTGAAATCTGGTGCTTTTTAAATCTAATGCTAGTGGTGGATTGTAAAAATTGGATTGTCAAAAGTTGGCCATTATTTAGTGCCATAATTAAATAAAGGTAATGTACCACATAGCATGCAACAGCAAACCTAAATTATATTTCAGATCGTTGAATGTCCAAAAATAAATCAGCCATTGACATCCTTCATGAAATGTAACTCTAAATTTGTGTATGAATTCTTGACAATTCCTCATTTGCATACTGTATGTTGAAGATATAGGTAAATATCGGTGTCACCGAAAACTCACATGACTTGGCTATGTGACCGGGACAGTACCTTTAAAAAAATGTTTGTGAAAATGTTGACTAGGTGTGAGAGAAACCATTGAAATCTCAAACACTTTTCCTAGCTTTTTTATGGTATATTATAATTTTAGGAAATTCTTAATCTTAAGACTCTAATGCTAATGAATAGAAAAATTATGAAAAGAAAAATGTCTTACATTTCCAAACTCAGAGATGCACTCCAAATGTTTGAACACAGTATTAGAAATGCTTGGGTTATCTTAGTACTTGGATCTGTTAGAGAGGAAGTCCTTGTCTCAGCTTATGATAATAGTAGTTACATTAGTCACTGGGGTTAGCCTGTCTAATGTTTAAGACAGACATTATGACAGGATATTGTACAGATCCAGGCCAGGCTAATTTGAATATGGTGCGAGAACAAGACGTTGTTAACAACTGTTTGAAATAGACCTGTCTGTGATGTTTTTTTGGAGAGAGATTGGTTCCCAAAATGTCATAAAATGTGTAACAATATTGCATGTTTTGAGGTCTATTAAAACCCCCATGGTCCTCTTCTAGAATATAGTTGGGGGTTACCCATATTTCCAAACACTGGTTTTAATCACAAAAGAACAATATGGAATGTGTGTATTACAGTATATGTGATGCATTCATCTGTACAATTATTGTTGGATTATGCATTGTTTAATCAAGTGTAGCTCTAGGCTTGTGTGTCTTTACTATGAATAGGTTTTATGTCTCTAGCAGGTCATGGTTTGATGTGAAACTGGTTAAAACTTTAATGTACACTGTACATGTATGTTCTACCATCTTTAGTTTTTGAACCTATTTTTTGCAATATTTATTTTACTTGATTAATTCTAATTTGATTGCAGGTGCATTTTTGTTACAAAGTCAAGGAGACCAGCTCCAGAAAATTACTCATTATGAAATTATAACGCCACAGAGGCTAGAAGGAAGACAACGCAGAGATGTAAATACACTACAAGAGGTGAGTGGTCATGCTCACTCTGGCTCACTTTTAAAAGAACAGAAGTAGTGCTGGTTTTGTTGAATCACATGTGACAAATTAGAAACTAAGACTGTCAGTTAATACCAATTCAACAGTCCCTCACCCCTCAAAGATCCCCTAGGCCTATCTATTTAATTACAACAAAAGGAGCAATTGTTTGATGCCACAGGTGCTGCATACTGTACAGTATATGCAGCTAGCCAAGATTATGTTCTTTTTTAATCTTATAGCCACAGGTGTTGCATGTCACACCTTTGAAATCATGATGAAATAAGGTTGACCACAATTTTAAGGCTTGGTTACTTGTGCAAAAGATATGTTGTTTATATTCTAATTACAGGTGTAGTCATTTGCACTCCAGTGAGTTTCATTTTGACCAGCCAAGCTGTTAGAAAATTAATCTTTTTATTTATATCACCATTAGATTAGATGTTTCTCGTTTTGCTTGTTAATGTTTATTTTTTCAGCATTATGTATTATTGCAAAAGGTTACAATAAAGATGGAAAAAAAAAGATTTACAATCTAATCCTGCTAGAGCTATCTAATCTAAATCTTATTAAATTGGTGCAAAATTATTTGCTGAATAAATGCAAGGTATACAAGGGAAGGTGCACATGGACATGGGGAGAGCAGCTATTGTGCACATAATAACACATTTCCGCCAAACTGTTTGAAATTAAGCATTTTCTCCCTAAATTGAGTGTGAACATCATCCCTTGTTTGATCATATTTTTATCACAAATTTATATGCACCACCCTTGGGAAAGTACATGCTCCTCCAAATGAGATATTGTTGCATACACTTAACTGAGGTAACCATTGTATCCTGGCTACCCTTTATTTGGTTCATTATAGCTGTTTGGCCTACTTTAGAAGTTCTTGGTTGCTAAGGAATGTAAACATGTAGTGCAATCAATATATATATAAATAAATTATGTTCTTCCTGTTTCATTCATGAATGGCATCCAAGTCCAACTGTGAATAGAATTAATAATTATTTTATTTTGGTGTGAATGATTTGTGTTTAAAAATAGCTCTTTAAATCTCACAATTTGATGAATGATTTTCACCATAGGTAAAATAGTTAAATATGCTCTAAAGGTATCACTGTATATTGGCAGCATTCCCTATTAGTTCCCCCTGGCTTTTTAAATTTACATGTTTTCCAGTCTATCAGAAACCTTATAATTACAATAATTTGTCATTTTTGTGGAACTTTTTGGATAATCTGAATTATCTGATGTGATCAACTTCATAATTATCTAAATTATTTTGAAAAATAAGATTTTGGTAAATAACACCATAAGGTGTATACCTTTCTTATTTCCAGCAAATAACAAAAAGTGACAGGTGTATGAAGGATTGTTATAATAAAACCCCCAAAACATTAACATCAATCATTTTGAAGGCATAATCAGGTAAAATATTAGCATTTGAGTGAGAACGATATCGTCCTACTTCAGAAAGCATAGTAATGTCAAAACGATGGGGTAAACATTCAAGAAATGCTGTAAGTTCAGTATAGTCTTTAGAATTGATGTTGAAGTTTGTAATCGAAAGTTTATCAAAATAATAGCAAGATAATTTAGCATCAGCATTCTCATTGCAATGTCTTCAATACATCTTTAATATTATTGTTATTGAGGTATAGCCTAATGCAATCCTCAGCATCAATATTCGCTCATCAATGTACAGTATAGTGTCTTTTCAACTCTTTTCATGACTACAAATAGAATGAGAATGACTGAAAGTAGGTATTTCTATCAGTAGCCTAGTGCCTACATCGTATCTTGCCCCCTTCATTGAAAGTTCATTGAATAATGGTCTGCTACGCGTACGTCCTTGGAGAGAACGATAGACCATAAAAAACTAACCTGTGACTGTGTAGTGTGTTGTCAATTTTATAATGAGTAGGTTTAGGGTGTAAATGAAGACAGGAACCTTTGTTGCTTCTTGAAGCTACGTGATTATTACCTTGAGAAAATTGATTTTGCTAGTTAAATAGAGGTTGTAAAGTATTAATCACTTTCAGCAGCTTCCCAATGACTATGGACTGAATTGTACTGAATCAAGGACTTAAAACCAAATAATTTTCTGGATGTGGTATTCTTTGACCTACATCAAAGCCCTTTTGAGTTGTTGCTAAATGCTAATTCTTGTTTCTTTTTCGCTCGCCATGTGTCTTCACAGAATTGTCACTTTCATTGATTTGCTTGTGGTTGTTGTCAAACAGATTGCTACTTTACTTATTGCCATTTGGACCATGCCGCCTTTGCAGGTGGCCTACAGTATTGTTGTAAAAGTAACCAGATTACATGCTAACAATAACCATGTTTTGTTTGTACATTGCTGTTGGATGTGGTTTAAAAGTAAATACTTAAATGGAATGGAATTTTCCAAGAAAGAACTAGAGCTGTTTGCTTTTCCATGACTAAGGAGCTCTTCATTTTTTGGGGAGGGAAATACAGTATGTGTGGAGGGGGGAGGCATTTTTGTATTTTCCCTATGCCCCTCAATTTTGAAGGCCTGACATAATTGAAGATTATTCTTGATTTTTTTTCTATAAACATCAATTATCATTGATCCTCTGGGAATTTGTGTTGTGTGTGCATATACCTGCTAAAAAGCATGAATGATAAAATATTAGCATGTCAGCCTTTATGGAATACTGTGCAAGGTATAGAAAAGTCACATTTCCAAAGGGCATTAAAACAAGTACTTACAAGATGTGAAATTCAATGGTAGCTACTTTGAAGGTGATGGGAAAACAGTGGTAAGTAATTGATTAGTGAAGATTAGTGGAATTGCTCGCACCAAATATGTCAAGCAGCCCAAGAAAATTTGCCATTGTGCCTGTAGAATTTACAGCACTTATTATGTACTACTTAGTAAAGATAGCGAACTTGCATCACATGTCACAGAAGTGACATACTGTATAGGGTGAATGTGACCACTTTTCCTTTTGAGTAAAGTCTAGTAGGTACATGTAGGAATATCCTAGAGATTTGGTAAATTCATCAGTTTGCATAAATCCTGAAGGGCTTGCTGCACTGGACTGCCAACCCCTTCATATTTTTTTTTATTTTGGGGTCTAGAGTCATCATTGGACACTTGCTAAGCATGTGTACTTTACATTTTACACCTGATTAATTTGTATGACCATACTCAGCAGTCAGCAGTAGATAATCTTGGAAAGGTGGATGTTCTTGGTACAGGAAATGAGTACTAGCAGGCACTGTTTTCTGGATGAAACGTGAACTGTAGCTGGTATAATAGGTAGACAGGATTCACAGGAATATAATCTACTAATTCACAGAACTGGCGAAAGAGCGCTTCCTATTAATTTCCTATCTTGCAGTACACTGTATGTACATTATATACAGTGCCATAACAAATATATAGACAAAGATTCTATCCTCATTTCCAATTTAAATTATTTGTATTTCATTATTCATTATCATACATGTACTACCCTCTATTTTTGCATTGCTGTCCATGTACAGTAGCCTCAGTAGGTTACTGTAAGCCTTGGGCCAGCAGGCAACCAACATTTATATACAGTGTAAAACCGACCCAAATGTAAATTTTCTGTTTTATTCACATTATTTCATAACTGACTTGAATGGGGAGCACCTTCCTACTGTAGGGTACATACTCGGGGACCAGGTCCCCTCGGCCATCTCCATATGCCCATGCAGTCCATTTATCTGTTTTGCATTGGTTTGTCACGGTATTTGCCAAATTTGTAAATTTATGCAATTCAGATCTATAATTATAGTGTAAGCCTTTAGTAAATACTTTAATAGTTTATGTGTCTAAGCTTTATTGAAGAAAGTTACAATCATGATTTAAATTGCTTTTCCTAGTGATTGTTTTATAATTGAAGAATTATATTGCTACTAAATGACACATTTATTAAGACCTATTAATTCTGTATTTTTCAACACTTTACCCCACATGGTCTTGTAATATGCATGAAGTATAAAACTGTCAATATCAATATCAGTTATTGAAATCAGACACCAATCATTGACATGTCAGGTTGGTGCCCATGCTGAGTGGACAAACCAAGTAGCCTTTGGCCATTTAAACTCTTGCCTGATTTAACTGTATTGAAAACGAATACATTGGGATGAGTTTGGCAATATTAGATCACTTTAGTACTAGATTTGATTTGTTTGCTTACCAGAGTGGAGAGGGTTCAAAGGTCATTTGGAGCTTCTTTACCTACATTCTAAGATATTGATGTAATTTCCTCTCATGTGGCTCTGCATGTACAGTACATGTATGGAAGCTATTTTATAAAATTCCCTACCAATTTTCTTTTTATTATAGTTAATTAATGTGATTATGTTAACCTTCCTAGATGCTGTCTAGCTAGATTTTAGTTTCAAAATAGGGAAGAATGATGAAACTTAACCCTTTATTTATAGTACATGTACATACTACCATAACAGTTCCTGCCATGGAGAAAAGCAAACGTCATACAAGTTGAGCTGCCCATTTATTTAGTAAGCTTGTACAGACAGATAAATGTTTGGATGACACATTACTTAACCCTTTATTTATAGTACATGTACCACCTAACAGTTTCTGCCATGGAGAAAAGCAAACGTCATACAAGTTGAGCTGCCCATTTATAGTAAGCTTGTACAGACAGGTAAATGTTTGGATGACACATTGGCCATGGTTTTTCAAGATTTTGGGCTGACTAAGTGATTTTTGATCCCGTTTTGTGTTTGCACATTCGGGTTAATGTGTGAAAGTGTGAAACTCAAACATTTGCATACCGTCTGTACCATCCATGAATGATACAAAGAAAGAGGAAATTGTCAGAAACCCAAATACTAGACGATGACAGAAAATTGTAATCATTGCTGTGTGAAAAGTAATCAGTAAGCATTGTGCATCAAATATTGTGGTAGCTATTAGTAGACGTTAATACACCATAGAGGGATTAATTTATAGTTACTCACTGACTTTACTTACAGTGTTATTTATCTTGCTGATACAATCAATAATATATATTCCAACTTACTACCCTAATGTCAGAAAGAAAAGTGGTGACATTCACCTCCAATAGGGCTGTCACTATTGTTACCCATGGCCCTAAAATCCTAATTATGTCAACTTTATTCCTTCTGCAATTTTTAGCTCACAAAATGAGAAGATAACCTGCAGTATTTTAGACTGGGCTGTTGAGCTAGATTCATTGAATTTATAAGTTATAAACCTAGTTATTATTATACTAATTATAAAATAGTTATTGACCTGTTGTAACACCTGCTATGGTCATTAGGTATGGCCTTGGACTTAATGACTAGTCTAATCTTCATTTACATAGTGTGCAAATGATTTGACCTGGATTAGATGCACTGATGTTATCAGCTTATCAAACATTCTGGGGACAGATTATCATCTTGAACTTTAGGCTGGTAGGCTACCCTGCTCCCATCCAAATAGCATATTCTTACCTAGCTAGCCTATTTACGGAAGGAAGAATGGGCACACTCCCTAC
>JAODAF010137681.1:0-10395 GCA_027574765.1 Molpadia intermedia | reverse complement strand
ACAAGCAAGGCGTCACATACACACACACACATACACACGCCATCATGATCGCATAGATTCCTTAAGCCTTCGGCAAGTTAACTGTTGTTATTGTTATTATCATTATTGTGACGATATTTCCAACCTGTTCGTAAATACCAAACATATAGTTGAATGAGCGTCTACGTGCAGTTCTGACGGTTTTATCAGATTTTACGACGCAGAGGTTACGCCAGTACTAAGTAGGTGGTCGTTTGTTGTAGGCTATCATTTCGCTATGATTTATATTTGAGTGTGCTAAGAGCTATTTAGTCTAGCTTTGATTGTCGATGTTGTTCTTTAACCCACCCATTTTATTATACAACGATGGGTGATTTTTCGACTAATTAGAACGTTTGAATGTGATAATGATAGATTATGTATAAAAAAGCAAGTTGCAGGTGATGATTATACTCTGTATTACACACGGTTAACACGTCTGGCTATTAGCGTACGTACGTGAACTCTAGTACAATAAACAACATATAAGACTGCCTTTCCAGGATGATAGGATAATATGACAATAGTGTGCACTATCTATACAGGGCATATCTGATACCGTCCATTTCGATATATTTTATTAATGCCATCATGTACTGAACAGCTTCAAGAGCGCAAAACTGGACCGCGGTCGCAGAAATCGAAAGACGTTTCCCTGTCGGCCTGCTCGAAAAACCGGGCAACTACTTTAGCTTCGAGTTGTGCGTGAACAAACGTGTGTGACTGATCTACTCCATCAATATAAACTGTCGAGAGACGCAACAAACATTGCATCATTTTGTATCTAGAGACCTGTAGCTTATTTAATCTATCTAACCTGTATATATATAACCTGTAACTATTTAATACTTAAGCATAAACCCCTCCTATAAGGCGAGCTTTATAATTTGATCCCCGTATATTCCAACGTTCTGACGTTGGTGTTATGATCAGTGAGTAAATAAGCGGTGCGAACAGACTGTTCAACAACAAGAACACCACATGACGTAGCAATACCGCTGCAGATGTATTGGGAGGCGTACTATAAACACGTACATTGTTTATAATCAGCATGACGAGCCTAAACTCAATAATCGCAAACGCAACACCCTTTCCACAGTCCAAAAAACACCAGGCAGATCAACTGCTACTCTATACAACACAACGTATGATGTCGTCACTCCGATCAGATCCAAAGCATACGTGTTAAGCAACGATCAATGGATTGACAATATGGTGACATTCTCAATGTAACATCAACGATTTCCGCTTTAAATCTGCTCGACAGATTCTGGGAAAATAATAATAAGTTCCTATACTTACTTCGTCCTTCGGGCAAGAATGGACGTTAACGTGGTGGAAGCAGCAATTGTCTTTGGTAGCTTTACTAGCGTGTGGACACGTTGTATTGTGACACCATTGTTTTGCTGCAGCAGCGGTTCTGGGAAGAAGAATACAAGATTTACAATTGATTTAAAATTGTTGTAACTTATATCAGTGCTGGATTACTTTGGTATAGATGGTATATCATGTGTATATGTAGATATCGTTAGCTCTAATGCCCAACGTCTGCTAAACATTTACAACAGAAAATCAGGAGGACATACCATTCCCATCCATACAAAGAGTATGCTTCCCCACCATGCCAGTTATCAATCTAGAATTGACGGTAAACTAGTATAGTAATACATAAATCAATCGAATAGTAATCATAATCAATGATAGGAATTTATTAGCAATTTGATTTTTGTCGATATTTAATGAGGAATTAAATACTGAGGAAAAATTGAATACGAGCTGGACTCGAACTGCGTCTGCCGATATACGTGCAGCTGTCTCTACCGTATCATATATCGTGGCATTGCAGCAATGAACTAGAACCGGACGGAGTTCTACACTCCGCAAAGACCATAAATTGACCATGTAAAGCCGTAAGGAAATACTGACTGACTGATGGTTATAGCGACAAACCGACAATGACCAACACAATGAAATTAACTTAAATGAATTTTGTTGCAGATTTTTTCGGTTGTATTCTGATTGCATGTAAGCAGGGATGTATAATATAAATCGTATCCAACGCATTTCCATAATACACATAGCCAAATAATACTTTAAAAATCTTAGATTGAGATTCGTAGATTGGCGTTAAACGTATTGCAAAATTGCTATGCGTGCTGTCTCTGTCGTTTGAACTATTGTGATTCATCCGGTGACAGATATAGCAGCAAGGAACTAGAACCTGATACAGCTTCTCAAAGACCATCATTCGACCATGCAAAGCCGTAATAAAATAATGAAAGACTGATTGATGTTTATACCGTTTGTCGTATGTCAGACTGAGACTTCCGATAAAGCAGAGCAATACAGAGTGTTAGCATTTTGGAGATTGCGCAGCTTGGCGAGGTATTGCAAAATTGTTTACCCAGCGAAGAACATTTCAGGTGATTAAAAACTTCGGTAACTAATGTTACGTCATGGTTCTTACATACAAGGTACTTTCATGCTCCTTAAATTATATTCCTAAAATATTCTATATGAACCGAAATTGCAATAATTAACGCTCGCCGCGGGTATTCCTGGTAATTGAATTAATAGTGGAGCGAAACAAAATTCACTGAAGACGAAACTTCTCCCGATTTTAGGGCTCAGTTTACCAGATAGTCCGATGTGAAACAAATGTCCGCGGAGTAGCATCCAGCTTTAATAAAAGTAATTCATATAGGAAAATGATTTATAAATGAAAGTAAGCACATTCATTAAAAGTTTTATTTTAATGCATCGACGTACGGGACGGGGTGGGTTGAACCCAAATCTAAACCGACATGTGTGATTGAACTGAATAGTGCTTGATGTAAAAAAGAAATCAAGTAAAATTATTACTTAAATCCGCCGAACACCGCCCCGTAAGATCTTGCATAGTCTGTATCATTCTTTATTCCCCACTCAAAGAATTTCAAGCCGACATCCATCTCATATTCTACTGTGAAACCGTCGCCACTTCTAATTGTTGTTGGAGGTTGCAACGTCCAAGCCATTGAAAAATCTGCAATGAATAGGAACGAAATAATATAAGACCGAGTGCATCCGATTTATAAGTTACTAAGCCCTATCAAGACCACGAACCCCCTTACAAAGAGCTCCTTCTGGCCTCACTATGAACCTTTAAGATTGTGTCATTGAGTGACCGAGAGGACTGGGTAAATGTTCATTATCAACAAGATGATGGTTTTTTGGCCGATGGTATAGGGGTTAGGAATGTGCCATGATTATATTGAATCCATCACAATGTTTCTCGGAAGCCCTGTGTAAGAACTTACCTGCTTGTAAAGCGGATATTGTCGCAGAGTATCACAAGAACGGTAATGTACTTTTCTAGAACATTTTGAATAAACAAAAAAAAACTTACATTCACTCCATGTAATACTGTTTAGACCAAGGGATATTGATTCCTCATAACTGAATTATATTTTAGTCTAATGGAATTCCAATCTAATTACGTAGGTTGAAGAGTTTGTTTTCACTTTAAAATTGATTTATAAAGCTATAATATTGGACTATGCTTAGAAATCGGAACTCTAATTTCAAGTACCAGTACGATTTTCGTTCAATTTAATATTCGTCTTGTGTGAATGTTCTTTCTAGTCATTAAACGTTAATATTCTTCTGTTCTTTCATTATTTAATGATCATATACGTTTAGTCAATTTAGTTTGACTGAGTTGACATGTTTGCAGTGTGCCTATTGCGCACAAACTAGAAATTATGGTTACAACTTATTTACGTGAATGGGTTTACCAACCAAAGGACTAAAACGTCTACTCCACCCGACATATCCACGTGGTCCCCAAGTACTGACTGTTAGATACAGTAGTATTATAGTTGTAACTTGTGATTGTTATTTTCATTTCCATCGCCGGATATGTTATATATATTCATTAATTATATACATAGCATATATATATATATATATACGATAGCTTAGTCGGTAGAGCTTGTGGCACGTTAAGCTACATACGCAGGAGTCCTGCTCATGCTCAATTTTCCCCAACATTCAAAATTCTTTCACTTGTTCATACAGGCAAGGTGCCAGTACTTGGGTAGAATTTCTCATTAATATATCGACTAATATCTGCAAATAAATTATAATTCCTTTCATTGTCGTTGTCGATATAGTCATTATTATTTCATTCATTATATATATATATATGTTACGAGTGCTGATCAACGCTGAGACTGGTGTAGCTCTCATAGCTGAAGATCAGGTATACTACATAAACATGACTTCATATTTTCTTAATGACTTCTAAAATCTGCATTCCCGTGACAAGTGACGAAATGCAGTCATTACTACTGAACCTGTATCTAATGTCGTCCCTTCAACACCATGTAAACTTATCAGAAATCACGTTTAATGTTGCAAAATATTGCATAAAATCAAATGCCACATTAATATATATCAAGTTCGGTAGAACGTCATATCTATATAATGAATAATACTCGTGTCAGGTGCAATTAAAATACGATGTTAAAATCTAATTGACTTTGCATGGATTGACTTTGAAAAGATTGACTTTGCAAAGGGGTATACATTATGTACATGTGTACAGGAATGACGTTTATTTTATAATATCGTTTCAGTCGGCGGCGCAGTTGGGGTCCATGCATATGACACTAAGTATTGCCCCGGATTCCTATCCTTTAAATGTTGTACCCGCCCGCTCCACCCTATGGTTACACGTGTTTCCCAGTTTGCTGAGGCTACCATGTGACGTAAATAAAACCACATTAAAGAAGGAACCGCCATATCAATCAATTACGTTGCGTAGTAGCTCGTCAATGCTTGCTTGGTGTGGCCCAGGGTCACGAAGCATGAGGCAAATTGGGTACAAGATACTAATGATTTCACTTAACAGCAACCAGTGACAATCGTTACCGTGAGACGTTGCTTGTTACGGTACTATTGGTCTAAAACTGCGGAGAACTGTTGAGAATGCCAAACATATACTGCGGATATGATGAAAGAATCTGGGGAAATTACAATTAATCGAAAGCGACAATGAATGAACTTGCTTAAGAGAAAGAAACGAAAACATGTACTGTAGGTAATTGCACGGTTGAGCTGTTGCGCATCCCATTAATGGTGCAACATTACCCAGACCTTAGAATCATAGAAGCTACGTGACGCCAAGCCTTGTCATGATTATCATGATGTATAAGAACATAAAAGATTATTTAAAACCTAAAATCAAAAGGAAGGCTCGTCGCATTTCTCTAGTAATAGGTTGTGGCAATGGTTTGCGTAATTCGTACGGTAAACAGTTGTGTAATATATTTGCCCGGGTATGAACATGACGGCAATGTGGAAATGAAGTAAATCTAGTGTTTATACAAACAGTGATAAACGCAACCTACATATCGCTTAACTTAGATAAACACTGGAAGATTGAGAAACTATTGATTGGTTTTAACCATTAAATTCCTTTATATGCAAATACGCATTATGACAGAATGTATACGTACATAGTCTGAGGTATAATGATAAAAGCGTCAGTGCTGGAAAAGAATCCACAAACAAGGAAACTACACAAGCTCTTCCTTTGTAATATTGCAGGGGAATGTGCTCTTCACTCAAGTTCAGAATCACAGGAAGTTATTTTTTCCAATTTTTCACAGGAATTAAACAAAATGCAGTTAACATACTTAGCCTACATTGTTCGGTATATATATGTGGTATAAGTTGGTGTGGCTCTACTGATCATGGTGCCCTCCCCATTTCAAAAAGCTTCATACGTCACTGTATAACAGATAAGTACATTATAAAGTACGTTTAATTCATCTTCAGAAAATGTTAACCACTGAAACTATTAAGAGCTACTGTTAAACTAAGCTTTTCTAACAGCTGAATAGGCAAACGCAATTGGGTAGAATTTATTTTTGTGGAGAACTGCGGTTTTGTGGGGGTGGATGAACGGGCAAGGGGAGCGTCTCCCTCTACAACTACATCACTGCTTCCAAACAAGGTATGACATGTGATGGATCATATAATACTAGAGAAACAATCACCAACTTCTTACTCCAACGTCAATACCTACCGATCCTTTAAATAAAAGATAAACAGCACGGGTATTCCCTTCTTTCGAGAATCTAGAGACGATAATCACAACGAAACGAGCAACAAGAGCACCATCCACGGAGTTGACGATGAGATTAGCAGACGTTTTTGTGTACTACAACTCAATTTACATGAAGTGTCTTTTTGCCCTTTAACCTTTTGAGTTGTATTCTTTTACCTTTTCTTAAAGCGTATCTTTAAATTATATTAAAAGATCTTATGCCTATTACAACTGTGAAGATTGAATGTAAATCCAAGTTTTGCACTAGAAGATATAGCCAAAAATAGGATTTTACTTGATTTGACCGTTGACCTTTGACCCCAAGTCTCAACGAGGCACAAGTTTACCTCATAGGGAACCTACCTACCAAGTTGGATGTTTTTCGGTGAAGCGGTTTAGGAGGACTTCCTGCCGCAACATTTGCGCTTAAAAACTACAATATGACCTTTGATCTTGTGACCTCTGACCTTTTCGTAAAGCGTATCATCAAATTCTATTGAGACATATTATGCCTAATACAACTGTGAAGATTGCATGTAAATCCGAGTTTTACACTAGATGATATAGCCATAAATAGGATTTTACTTGATTTGACCCTTGACCTTTGAACTTTGACCCCAAGTCTCAGCGAGGCACAAGTTTACCTCATAGCGAACCTAATCGGTGAAGCGGTTTAGTAACATTTGCGCTTAAAAACTAAAATTTGACCTTTGACCTTGTGACCTTTGACCTTTTCCTAGAGCGTATCATCAAATTCTATTGAAACATGTTATGCCTATTACAACTGTGAAGATTGCATGTAAATCCGAGTTTTGTACTAGAAGATATAGCTGAAAATAGGATTTTACTTGATTTGACCCTTGACCCTTGACCTTTGACCCTTGACCTTTGACCCCAAGTCTCAGCGAGGCACAAGTTTACCTCATAGGGAACATAATCGGTGAAGCGGTTTAGGAGGATTTCTCGCCGCAACATTTGCGCTTTATAATAAAAGCTACAATTTGACCTTTGACCTTGTGACCTTTTCCTAGAGCGTATCATCAATTCCTATTGAACCATTTTATACCTATTACAACTGTGAAGATTTCATGTAAATAAAAGTTTACTTGATTTGACCTTTGACCCCAAATCTTAGCGAGGCACAAGTTTACCTCCTAGGGCACCTACCTACCAACTTTGGAGTTAATCGGCCAAGCGGTTTAGGAGGCGTTCTCGCCGCAAACTTTGTGCTCACTAAAACTGTGCTCACTCACACACAAACACACACACCACCACGCGCGCACGCACCCACGCACACAAACAACTACAATTTGATCCCTACCTCAAACTGGCGCTCTCCTGCATCAAGGGCAACTTTACCATGGCGGACCTCTAACGAGGCCATACAAATTCCCTCCAAGCGTTCCATGGCAACCGTTCCCATAGTAACTGATGATGTCATAAAGGGGTCCAATCGTCAACTGACTACAATATCTCATCGTCCCGGGACGATGAGATAATTATCAAGGAAAATAGGATGAAGCACAGAATCCGTTGATTTCAGCGAAAATGATTAGGAAAACACTGTGGTGTAAAAACGAGACATGACGTAACCTATGCGCCTATATATATCCAAGCCCCCCTGTTCACGAATTGCTAAGAATTCAACTGGTGTCTACAACTTTTTCTCACCATTATCATATCTTCCAAAAATATGGCACAACTTTGTTTGTTTTTTAAAGAAAGGGAAAGGCGCATCCTACCTATATGTGTGCCTCTGAACGAAATATCCTGTCTATACGTCACCATTCAAACTTACTTGACTTATAATTGTGTTATTGTTATTATTATTTTTTACCTCTAGACCAAGTCACAACATCCCACGCATAGTTTTAAAAGGAAAGTAAAAGTAAAGAAAACAAGTTTTTTTTCTCCAACTGGACGACGTGGCACCTGATAACTTCAACATACAGAGCATGCTAAATATCTGTTAAAGTCTAGTCAAAGTCAATTTTCCGACCCGTCTATCCGTTTTGGGCAGTTAGCATGCTGTTTCAGTCGTGAAACATCTTCAATTACACTTCGGGGACGAATTCTAAGCAGTGATATCCTTTTAATGTTACATGGTGAATCCACAATTAAGAGGCTTCATGACTCAAGATGATATTTAAGATTGATTCTGAGTGGTTGCTTTTAACGAAATGACTTTAAATAATATTTACTAGGATCTGACATTTTTTTATAAAACAGTATGTAAAAGAAAAACAACTGAAGAAAATTAAGTTATCAAAGACCATAGAAAGCTTAATGGATGGTATCGATAAATTAAGTGACACCGAAATAATTGCGACGTACGTGAGGTTTTTGACTTCAAACGAGTATTTGGCCACGTAGACACATCATGAGAAGTTATGTGTGTGTTTTCATGGGGAGTCTGGCAAATTGTCAAATGTATTATAAATTAGAACATAATGTAATTAGTTTATCCGCGTGACACGTAATTAAAAACAACAGAAAATAACATAAAAAGTTTAAATGATTATAAAATAGTATGATACCCGAGTAAACGTGTAACTTCACAAATTAGAGAGGGGTGGGATCAAGCGACAAAGTAAGACGGAATATTGTAGTAGGTCTTCAATTTAAGGACTTCTTACTTGCATATAGTTGAGGGTGGTTATTGAGTATATATACATATGTTTATAACAACAAAATAGGCAAGAGAACAAACTCTTAACTGACCATATTGGAATACTATTTTTATTTTATTGACATTTTCGATTCCTCCTGGGACCATCTTCAACAAGTACTAGAGTTGGAGTGAAAACACATATATACAGTGAAGAAACATTGAAAAGAAAAAGCATATGGAATACGTGAACCGAGGTGAGATAAACCATTACACAAACAAACAAAGTGAAGATAAACTGAGATAAATGGCATGGACGCAGATAAACGGAACTACAATGGTTTGTGAAAGTGGTAATTGGTGAGAAGGCCCAAGGCAGCAAGGAACTAGAACCTGACGTAACCCAATATTCCCCAGACGTCATTAATTTGACTCTGCAAGCCCTAATGAAATAATGAATAACTGAATGATGACTATATCGACAACGACAAGCACAATGAAGGGAATTTGATTTATTTGCAGATTTTAGTCGATATAGCCTATTAATGAGTAATTCTACTCAAGTAGAATTTATGAACAAGGGAAAGAATTTTTGAATGTTGGGGAAAATTGAACACGAGCAGGACTCGAACCCGCGTCTGTAGCCTTACGTGCCACAAGCTCTACCGACTAAGCTATCGTAAGTCATATTATATATTATATAATATATATATACATATAACAATATTCCGTGTGTTGGAAAACAATAAGCTTTCAAATGCTATATTGTTATTTCAGTACAAATAAAGTGGCTGGTTGAGACAGCGTAAAGTTGTAGGCAATTCGGGCAATATTATATTCGGGTAATATGGTTGTACCCTCATATATAATGAACTCGTACGCTTATTTTGTGCTAAGTAGCACCAAGCTCCCCCTATACCCCTTCCAAAATTAGTGTTACCTAGGCTACGCTGCATCCTTGATGTACTCTACTACACCTATATCTTGCATATTGGTTAATTTGTAGAACGTGTTAACGTGAATACGTGATATCAACATGTACCTATACATGTATATCGACAAGAAATAATTAACCACGCCGTCATAAATTGGTACAAACGGCGCACCATATGACAGACACGTAACTATCTGTATTGTAGTCATGCATACCACCATTAGACTAATGTTCATCCGCCCAAAATGTTGCCGTCGGGAAAGGTGCCTAAAATACTTATTTTAGATGAATTTTAGTGCCGGTTAGCAGAGATCGTGATCCCTCTTAATAGTTTGATGTTGAAGAGCATGAATCAAAGTACACATTGTGTAAACATTGTGTGGATTTAATATGTTTTAAACCATTTTAGGAATTCGTCAGCGAAATAGTGAAATTACTCCGTCAGAGCAGTTCTTAGGGGTATGATGTACCTTCCTAAACATCAACCTCTCCTAGTAAAAAATGCTACTTTGTAGGATTCATGAATATATATAGATTGTCAGCTTTCAAATAAAGCGTACCATGAACACGAACATGAACCGTGAACCATCATGTATATATATGTCACCATAAATATTATCAGTTAAAATAAATAATAGCCCTGTCTTATAGTTTTACTGTTTTATAGTCTCATAAACTTGTTTTTGTATATTTGTTTATGTTGGGTTTATAAACTATGATTTTTTTTGAAATATTCCTATT
>JAODAF010137460.1:0-10397 GCA_027574765.1 Molpadia intermedia | reverse complement strand
GTATACGGTTTGTTATTGTTACTACTAGGCCTATACTGTGACAGTAGTACTAAGCCTAGGCATGTAACGTTTATTGTTTACGTGTAGCAGAGGATTACGCCTTAACGTTACTGATACGTTAAAACTATACATGGGATTTTACTAGTTTAATGCTAACGTTAGTGTAAATAGACCTAGCAATATTTGGCCTACCCATAGTGATAGTGATATGACAGTGTCTAGAGGTCGGTAAGATTCTATTGACAGTTGATGTTGGGTAAACTTAACTGTAGAAGCCCTACATTACTAGGCCTAACGTTAGACCCTATAGTAATTTCGAGGCCAGTGACTGCCATTTTAAGGTATAGATAGGCTAAGTTAAGTGTGACAATGTTGATAATGTTATGTAATACATGTATTCTATCTAGGCCAAGGCCTTTGTTGGATTACTAATATTTATTTCGCTGTAGTCCACAATGCTAAACATAAAATATGTTACTTAGCAACAGGTAAACATTCTCTTATCTTTCTGTTACCTTGTTTTCTTCAGAGAGAGGGGTTACTGACTACTATTGGGAATAATTGTTGGTCATGTGAAACTATCCAATCACAATAAATTTTAGGAAAATACAGAGAAAGATGCAGTAGAATACATGATAAACGAGAACAATAAAACTTACCTTCCATTCACCAGTTATGTAATCCAAATATAACTCAACTCCTGCAATGCACCATAGAACTATATTAAAATAAGATGAAAAGTATAGTATTATTTGGTATACAATCTCTCATACAAGACATTATGTATTAATTGCGGCCTTGTATGGTCAATTCAATTTTGTAAATCTTGGGTTATGCCAGGTACTAATCCCTTGCAGCCGCGTCTTTCACCATAGACTCACGATAGCTCCGCGATACGTATGGCGGATTGGCTGGTTTGAATCCTGCCCGCATTCAATTCTCTCACAGATCTAACATCCCCTTGTTTATAATGTCGCGGCGCTAGTATTTGGGTAGAGTATTTCTTCTGCATAAACATAACGAATCATTTTTGAAACCGTTTAATTGAGTTTGGTGAGCCACCATATGAAACAAGTGTCATTTAAGGCAAACAAAAATGAATTGATGACACTCGTAGCCATCATCGTCACCCCCCCCCTTCCTCCACCGGACCAAATAGCGGATTAATAAATTAGTTAATAAAAATACAAAGAATACATTAAGTACACCGACTAACCAAGTGGGGTTAATGCAGAACATGATTAATACATTAAGTATTGAAAGGCAAACATTGCTGGGTATTTGTAAGCAAAATATTTTATATCCGATTTTGTTTGTTTTTGAAAATGGGATTTTGTTAAATGTGTTTTTGTAACTGTTGAATATTATTACCTTTTACACACTGTGCTTGGAGCATTGAAAGAGACGAATCACCTGCCGGTAATAGCGTTGGTAATAGGTAGCCGTCAAATCTAAATGCAGAATCTATATACTTTTAGAAAACGCAAATCGAATATTTATCACAACATAAACTAAACAGTTTTCGATAGTGATTATTTGAATATTACTTGTAAAAACACTTAATGGGGTGATTAGATAATAACACGGCGAGAGATGACAACTACATGCTGTTTATGACGTAATTACGGCCATGAAACATGTTCGACACAGTCTGCGGATAATCTGCGGCTACACCGCAAATGACGTGCTAAACGTGGTATTCTGGCAAGTTTCAAATTAGCTTTCTACATAACATCATGTTCGTGATAACAGCAATCGAGTGAAGTAAACAGTCACATTGTAATTATATGTGTACGGGCGTACTCTTAGTAATTAACCAATTAGCTTTTACCAATATCAAGAATAAAGGACAACGGCGACTAACTTGATAATCTTCAGGATTGGACTCTGAGCAGCCCATTCCAAGATGGTATTTATTTCCAAAGGTGTCAAGTCTGTTTCGTTCTTCAGTACCAGTTCTTTAAGTGTGTCCAGAGTCGGTAGATAGATACCAGATTTGAGAACTATGTTTCTCAAAAAGGCATCGATTGATTTGAAACACCCGGATAACAGCACTTGCGATATACGTAGCTGTTTCAAAACAAATATAGCAAAAGGGACATAGACAACCAAAAGAAATATTATATATATATTATGATATATAATATTATTCGAAACCATTGCAAAACGTGAGTAAAATAATAGTAATGTATCTTATGATAAACACCCCGCACGAAATAAGAGTAAAGCACGAAAAAGACCCACAGCAACAACAACATATAAACATGATAAAGTATGACAGCAATCCTTCCCACAACTCGAATATTTTTTCATGTAGCGTATGGCCTGACAAATTAGACAGAAATTGAGAGAATGGGTGATCAACATAATATATTAGAGTTTTAATTGGTGGAAGTGTTTACAATCTCAACATGAGTAATGTAACACTCACCTTATACCTGAATGCTATTTCTAAGAGATATGCGTTTATTTGCTGTTCTGAAACAGTGTCCGTGACGTCGATTCTAACGGTCTTTGCAAGCCGCCCTTTTATGGAGTTTAAGTCATTCATCTATTTGGGTAAGAAAAATGATAATATTAATACGCGGCATAAAATATCTGGATGCGATAGGAAAATGACATGTAATTATATTCGCATCCCCGATAAAGTGCATATAAATAAAATACATAGTAAACAATAACAATAAAATTTACCTCCCATTCACCAGTTGTGTAATCCAGATATAACTCAACTCCTTCAATGCACCATAGAACTATATCAAAATAAGATCAAAAAAATAAGATCAATTGATATACATCTCATATTTATGACATTATGTATCCAGTAGTGAATCTTGGGCTACGTCAGGTACGACTACCTTGCAGCCATGGCTTTCACCAGTAAGAAACGATAGCTCAGTAGTATGTATAGCGCCAGTGCAGGTCGAATCCTGCTCGTAGTAAATGTATTCACAAATCTAACATCCCCTGTTTATAAAAGCGAGGCGCTAGTCTCATGAATATTTTCTTGATTTCGACAAAAAACTGCCAAAACACAATTTTTTGCAAATTATATCTCACAAATTGCTTAATTGAGTTTAGACATCCCCCTACTTCAAACATCCCACCCCATCACCTGCAACCTCTGCAACTAAAATATTTACTAGCTGGTTAATATTGTTACGTCTGTTGCTCACGGGATCACCAGAACTAGGAACTCACACGAAACACAACAAAAATCATTATTGCCCAAGAAAATATTTTGTCTTCAAAATCCACGATAGCAGGTTAAATAAGAAAAAAAACAAGCAAGAAAATAAATTTTCAGCTCATCCCAAGTTCTCAACCCAAATGCTAACACTGGTCCACTGCTTCCATAACTTCCATCCATACACTAACCCATTGTTAGGCTACACCCCTATATACACTAAACCACTGTTATGCTACACTTCTATACACTGACACAACAACACGCTAACCCGCTGTTAGGTTACACTCCTATACACTGATACAACTTTAGACTATTCACCTGTACACCCTCACTCACTATTAGTATCCTAACACATTACGTGTCTATCGTACTATATCCTAACCACCTATATACTATACTACTATGGCTTTGCGAAGCATGTGCTGCGCTGTGGCTAAATTTGTTAAATCGGCTAAATTGGCTTAATTGGCTAAATTGGCTTAGTCGGCTAAATCGACTTAGTCGGCAAAATTGGCTTAGTCGGCTATTTTTTTTAAGTCGGCTAGATGTGCTTAGTCAGTTGGATTTTTTTTACCGGCGTGATTATGTCTTGGTCGAATGATTTGGGGGTTTGATTACATACAATCCAGTTAGTATGAAAATCAATTGATGAATTTAGCCAATTTTACATTTTAAACTTGTACTCTTAGATATAAACAATACAGCCAAACAAATTATGAATATTGTCATGAATGTCATTGTGTGAATGTGAATTCTGTCTTCTAAAACTTCGCCCAAATTTTGAAAGCGATATTGAAGCTTAGACTCTTCACGAAAACTGTTCTCCCGTAAATATTACCACCAAAACATGAAATATTTTCTTTCAATGCAACTGACAACCCCCGATAACTTCAACACCTAAATATCGAGCATTAAACAAACTCAAATATATAACCATACTCATCAAATTACGTCTCTTCCAGTCAGCCCCGAAAGAACGATAAAATCACATTAGACAACTTGCCGAATCTCTACAGTTCCCACATCTCCCTCTCTGTTCACTCCTTACAAAATTCCACCTAAAATTGCTATCTCTGCATTTTTCACAAAATTCCACTCTAAAATTGTTATCTCAGCACTCCTCGCAAATTCCTCACAAATGTCTACTGTAGTGTCTCCGTTCTCCTATCATAGACTCTCTTCTGCCTCTTATCTTCAACTTTAGCCTCGCCCTCTTTTGCACTCTTCGCAGGATTTCTCTCAACTCTTTTGCATGCCCTTCCATGGTCCTCGGTTAAACAACAAGCCCATTAGAAGTTATATCTCTCGCTCTGTGGCTTAGAGCACTGGTAATCTGTACGCCATCATCACCAAAGAAAAACACTTTTTCCAGTTTCGCTGGTCATCATCCACCACTTTGAAAAACATTACTTCGATGGTTCTGTTGAATCGACACACATAATCAACACATGAACTTCTATCTGTCTACGGCAACAATCCCAGAATATCCAGCGCTACCCTCTCAATAGAAATCCTGACTCGAAATGTTTCGCCCGCTTAATCGTCTGTGGCTTCTTCCGAAGGTTGCAGACCTCACACGACTTGCACAATTCCTCCACGTTTCTCAGCCAAATTCGCAAGTATAATATGTCTTGCACGTGGCTCATCGTCCTCTTCACACCCAAATGTCATTCTGTAGAACTGTCATGCAGGAGCAGGAGCCTTATTCATCAAACATCTCAACACAATTAACAACCACGTCACTCGGTCTCCTAAACTGCATTCCCATATTCTGCACTGACTTCTAAGGGGTGCCACAGCGCCCAGTAAGCCTTCCGGATTATGACATTCTTCTTCTGTTCGGCTTTAATTGCATCGTTCAACCATTTCTCCAGCCACGGTCTGTTTTGGTCTGACATTCCAGTAATGTCAACCCTCACATTCAACATTGCTTCGAAGTCTTTCTCTGAGTAACTGGTCTCCGCCCTCGTATAATGAGTCAATTCAACCCCACAAGGTCGTCGGAAGAGTCCTTCTGCATTTACATGAGACTTCCTCTGTCTACGTGAGATCTCAAAGTCGTACGTTCCAAGTTTCTCTAATCATCTGTCAATCTGTCATGTTTCACTGAATGCGCGACTGCTAGCAATTATTTTCTTGTAACTCAGTGCCCTTTTACTTGTTTGTATCAGACAACTGTCTTTCGTCGTCAAAATCTGATAGAGCCGTTCTTCTTCTGAACAAGAACTATGGGCTCGTCAGACTCGTTGAGGGTTCTATTACCCTCGCTTACATTATCTAATCCAGGAGGTTCTTTCTCACTCATGTTGCTGCACCCGTCTCGCATGTTTCTTTACTGGTCCCGCACTGCCGGTCTCTATCGCGTGTTGTACCACCGCCGTAATTCCTATGTTTGCCGAGGTTCTCGCATACTCCCACAACATCGCCGAAACCTGTCTCCTCGGCACCTTCGTTAACTGCACATATTCTGCATCCATCAAGTCTCTCACATAGTCTGGAACATTTGCAGCGTCTCTGCCACTCTACTCAACCGGTTCTGTAAACTCGGCATTCATGACCACCGTTGTTTCCTTCAACGTTGCTGCCACTGTTATTCTGTAAACGCCTCTCCTCTGATCACCAGGTACAAATGTTTCTTCACACACTTTTCCAATGGCTCCACTAACGCAGCTCACACCATTGTGGGTATTAGGATGTCCGTCCCAACACCGTTTAATTTTCGGGGCAATTACCACTGTCTCTTTCACCACGACATGGCAGAAGGACATCTGCAACCCATTATTCTACACACTGCTCTCCGTTGTTTTCTGCTACGACAACCCACCTCGAAACGCATCCAAGTTATACCCGTGGTTCCTAATATCTTTGCTTTCCTATGCCACCATCTGAAAAATCCACACCGCAACCCGCCAAATGTTTATGTTTAGGGAATGCGAGTATGAGAATTATTGCAATAAAATCCACTATAGGTGCCCCGGTCACTGTAGTGAGTTAATAAAACATTACCAATACTATTAGTTTTTTTGTGCGGCCTTGTTAGGCTACCACCACTTCCACCAGTGGAATTCTACTTATTGTATGCTTCTGTGCTCTAAACTTGGGTATCAAAACTGTTAATGATGTTGTTAATGCTAACAATGCTGCTTCTGTGCAGCCGCTACAGAGCTGGAGTATAACGTGACTGGTTTCCACTAACTCTCGGATCGCTGCCCTGCATATAAAACTGTACCGTGGGAAAAGAAATATCGTATTTCATCTCACCGCCAAGCCACGCGCTCGGGGGTTGCAAATTAGCTTGAGCGGAGTTAAAGTAATCTAGGGCGCGTGAGGTACCTCCGGTGGCCTGCATAACCGTAGGTAAATCTACTCGGAGAAACGCCATTTTAAAAATATACGTAGCGAACTCAATTTTCGCTACACTATATTAGGTATTAAAAGACACACTTTGTCGTGTATTTGTAAGCAAATTTTCTTCCACTTTTTTGCAGCTTTGAAAATGGAATCTTTGTTAAAAAAAATCATCTGTAACTGTTGGAGTCCGCTACCTGTTACACTCTGTGCTTGGAGAAATGATAGAGAAGTATCCTCTGTCTGAAATATCGTTGGTAATAGGTATCCGTCAAACCTAAAAACAAAATATATTGTAAAATGAATAAATGTCTTCATGATGTTTTGGCAAATCAGCCAATCAGATGAGTGCAAGCAAATAATTGAAAGTGATATTTGGTAATTGATGCTTAATTATTTAAAGGGTGATTAAACTACATTAGTATATTGGATTCATGTTAACATGATGTGGGGGAGGTCAAAGGTGGTGTAAGTATGTAAATAACGTGAATAGTGTTGCTACTTGCTGGTGGTGTTTGGTTTGACACCCCAGACCAAGGTCTTTTAAACCAATCTGATTTTTGGAGTAACCCACTGGCAGCGTATGATTGGGTAGGGGCGGGCATAGCTTTCCGATGACACTTCAAGCAATATGCTTGGCGAGATTATGCAAGAATATATTATACTTTTACTAGTGTAATATAATTGAGTATTAATTGCCAACACATTAATGCTTAAACATATTCTTATAGGACTTCTTTTTTTTGTAGCTCGTTTAGGTTGAACATTTGTAGAGAAAAAAGTTACTTTAGTCGCTGAATGCCCTTGAAAGTCACTTTTTTCTAAAAACTTTAACAATTGGCTCGCAATCTTTAACAAGACGGCGAGAGATGACAACCACATGTTGTTTATGACGTAATGACGGCCATAGAACATTTTCGACGCGGTCGCGGATAATCCGCGGTTACACCGTGAGTGACGTGCTAAACGTGAAAGTGAGAAGATGTGCATGTAAAGTAGACAGTTAAATTGTAATTATATTGGTACGGGTGTACGCTTAGTAATTAACCAATAAGCTTTACCAATATCAAGAATAAAGGACAAAAGCGACTAACTTGATAATCTTCAGGATTGGACTCTGAGCAGCCAATCCCAAGAGTATATTTAGTTTCAAATTTTCCACCTCTGTTTCGTTCTTGATTACCAGTTCTTCGAGTGTGCCCAGAGTCGGTAGATATATACCAGCAGATTTAAGGACTATGCTTCTCGAAGGGACATCGAGTGACTCGAAACAACTGTATAACAATACTTGCGATACACATAGCTGTTTAAAAATAAATGTAAGGGGTATAGTTAACACAATAAAATAATAATAATACACATTTTAATACACTGCAATATTAAGACACAACTTAACCCTACCCAATTCACATAACCGGATCACCATAGCTACATCAAAATATCACAAATCCAATCCCACCAGAAGAGATAGAAATAAATTAAGTGTCCCCCAAAAGCTATAGTGACACAAAACACATAGCTTAAATATAACTACTTATATGTTGTCGTGACCATTTTGGTTGCCATTTGGTTAGTCATCGTCTAATATCATCAGTTTAATGTGGAGGATGATGTCATTATCTTAAATGACGAGAGAGATGGCGTCTTTAATCCCCAAACCCAAACCACATATATCAAAATCACCATTGTAGCTGTTCTACAAGCTTAGCCTATATACTATTGATACGTGGTGGTCTTTTAGCGGATTTATATTGGATAAATCAAAAAATTTAAAGCAGCTGCGCGTGCATCATGCATATCCAGACCGTTATATGAAACTCACCTTTTACAACAAAAGTAATATGAAACTCACATTATACAACATGCGTTATATGAAACTCACCTTTTACAACAAAAGTAATATGAAACTCACCTTATACAACATGAGTTATATGAAACTCACCTTATACAACATGAGTAATATGAAACTCACATTATACAACATGAGTAATATGAAACTCACCTTATACCTGAATGCAATTCCTAAAAGGAACGCTTTTATTTCCTGTTCTGACTTTGTGTCTGTGATGTTGATTGTAACGGTCTTAGCAAAAAATCCCTTCAAGTAGTTTAAGTCATTCGTCTATTGAGGTAAGAGAAAAATATTTAACAGGCGGTATGGAATATCTGGATCGATATATATTAGGATGATTTGTAATTGTATTTGTATTCACCGATAAAGTGCATATAAATAAATTGCATGATAAACCATAACATAAACATTTACCTTCCATTCACCAGTTTTGCAATCCAGATATAACTCAACTCCTTCAATGCACCATAGAACTATTTAATAAACATAAGATAAAGAAGATAAAATTGAAGGGTTATAAAATCTCGTATACATGACATTCTATATTTATTAATTTACTTTTTTTTTCGGTGTGACCAATATTGGTTAATTGCTTGAATTTGTCCTTTCATGCACTCCGTTCACGAGAGATACATGATAGCTCAGTTGGTAGAGCGCTCAGCTGCACGTATATAGCAACAGCCAACAGGGGCAGATTGGAATCCTGCCCCTAATCAATTCTCTCACAAATCCAACATTACTTCCTTCAACATCAAGGCAAAGCGACTGTACTTGAGTTGATAAAATATTTAGAACAAATAGATTGCTTACTGAAAGACAACTATTGTTCTGTAATTCTAAGCAAAATATTTTATATCCGATTAGTATGCTTTTCCTTTTTGATCTTTAGAAATAGAATTTTGGAAAGTGTGTTTCTGTAACTATTGGTGGTTGTTACCTTTTACATGAAGTATGTGGAGCATTGATAGAGAAGAATCGCCTGCCCGATATATCGTTGGTAATAGGTAGCCGTCAAACCTAAAAACACAATACATATAATAGTATTTAATTATCGATTGGCAAAATATTAATATTTCTTATCGGACTTCGTTTTATGTTAAAAATCTGTAGCAAAAAGCATTTTCGTGTATTTCTGCGGAATATCGTTGGTAGTGACGTGCTACGCGTGGACATGTCAAACATTAGTAATGTTTGGTTTTAAAAAGGTAACGCTATTTTATAAGTGGGTCGTTTCATTACTAACTTGCAATTACTTTACAATTGCAAATTAGCTTTCCACATAAATACAATATTGAAGCAAAGATAAGCCAAACATCACATATCCCTGATTACAGCAAACGAGTAACACGGGCAGCCAAAATACAATGATGTGTAGGCTAATGATGTACGGTTAGTAATCAATCAATAAGCTTTTAACCAATATAAAAAAACCCAAAACGACTAACTTGATGGTCTTCAGCATTGAACACTGAGCAGCAAATTCCAAGATGTTATTTAGTTCCAAAGGTGCCAAGTCTGTTTCTTTCTCGATTATCAACGTCTCGAGTGTATCTAGAGTCGATAGATGGAGACCAGATTGAAGGAGTATTCTTTTAGAACTGGCGTCGATTGACTGGAAACAACCGGATAATAGAACCTGCGATAAACGTAACTGTTTCAAAAAAACAATAAAAGGATGTATATAGCGAGTTGCTCAGCAACGTGGCCAGGCATGGTAGGCTCCAACGAAGAACAAATCATAACCATATTTCTATACCAAGTTCAATCCGCCGGGATTCTCTATATGCCAGTAAAGTACATACATGCATACATACATACATACGTACATACACACATACATACATACATACATACATACATACATACATACACCCTTACATACATACATACATACATACACCCTTACATACATACATACACACATACATACACACATACACACACACACACACGCCGACTTGAATGCATAGGTTCCGATGCTGCCTTCGGCATCGGAACCAAAAAGTA
>JAODAF010137349.1:0-10397 GCA_027574765.1 Molpadia intermedia | reverse complement strand
CGAACTACACCATGGGAGTCACGAACTGCCTTAATCCGACGATCGGTGGCATATTTCGTGACATCCCGATAAAACTTGATGGTCGGTCTCTCATCAGCCTCCACGCTCTGTACACGCGCACGCACCCGGGCCCCATGCAGCTTTTTATCCAGGTAACCCTGCAGGGCGTGGAGCGCAACTGATGACCCGTCCTAACCCGAGAGCACAATGAACGGAACTCCTCCCTCCGCCGGCGAGCTCTCATTACACAGTATGCCAAATCTTTGATGCGGGACTTGATGTCATCCCACCATTCTGTAAGGGTTGAAAAAGCCGGCTTCTCAGTTTGCCATCCTTCTACCTCCAAAATGAACCTACCCCTCTTGAAATGCCTGACATGTCTGAAGAAGGAAATGGAAAAACAAAGCCTTTAACAGAAGTATACTTCAACAAGTAAGTTTAATGTGCTTTCTTTTCTTATAAGAGTCACATTTCATGTTATTTTTTGCTTATATAAATAATTAGTGGATCAATTTCTAAAATTGGTAGTATGATTTCTAATATATACCATTGGAGCACTTAATCCTTTCCTCTTCTGCAAGTTTAAAATAAAAACTAAAAAAAATAAATTGAATGTTCAGGTTGAGATACACAAAAACTCAAAACCATAAAGATATCAAAGGAATGCTCACACCCCCATGCACAGTGTTAAAGTCTTTGAAACAGTTTGCAATCTACTGATGCCACAAGACAGATTAAATTTACCATTTGAATACCTGGCCTTGCAAACAGGCATATCATTAAGTGCATTTAATTGAATATTTCGGAAGATCATATCTTTTTTAGTTAGATGGCCAGATAGAAATAATATTAGACAAACCATTCCACCTGTAATTAAGCAGAACTTTCCCACCAACCTGAAGGCAAGACCTAAGTCTATTCATATTACAAGAAGCACAGTACTGCTTCAAGTGACACTTCCAATAACTGTTGTTAAGTCACTGACAAATGAAGTTCATGGGGAAAAACCTAACATTGACAAACTGGTTACAGTGTGTGCAGCTTTGACACCTGGGATTGTTTACAGTGAGAATGAACAAGCAGGAATTTGATCAGTATTTTTTTTTCCATTTTACAATGTTTACAGTGCCACTTACCAGAAGGGGCTTGTTTCATGCAAAATGAACCCACTTGTATATACCCACCATATCACCTGCAGCTTCATTGTATGGACGCTGACAGTAACAATACATAGGGACTGCTGACACTACTACTTTTACTGGGACCTTCATTTTGGTTAGACTGTTCAATTCGTTCTTGGTCCAATGAAGTTTTTATGAAATTTCACGAGCTGTTCAATGCTTTGTACAAATCCATTATTATGTTCCACTACAAATGCATTGCAGAACTGTGGTGCCCAGATTACAAAATGACAAACATTTCCATCTGAATCTGTGTCATGTACCTATGATTTTCTTTTAGCTTCTATGCTTATAGGGGCATTTTACCTCAACCTAAGGCCAGATCTCTCCACCTTAAAAGCTTCAGCTTCATTCCCCCAACGGATAGCTGCAACTACAGGTGTAGAAGATGCTTTTGATATTTTCACTTTTACTGATGGTGGTGGAGATTCATTGTTGCAATGCAAGACATTGATGCTGTTTTGCGACCAATTCTCATCTCTTTCCAGGTCAGTGAGCTGCTCTGTAACTTAGTAGCATGTTCAATGAAATGCTTGCCACTTTTTCACCAAGTTGTTCAGAAGGCAAGTTTGGACAATAGTAATCTCTGAGGGGCAATTCCGCGGAAACGTCAACCTGGCCATCAAATTTCAAAATGTACCTTACAAACTCAAATTTGGTACCAAGTTGTAGCTAAGAGTCTATATTTCCTATATCTATAATTTTTTTCCATAAAAATTGGAAGCGAACATGATATAACATAGATTTCATAGGGCACACCCTGGTTATGACCGTTTTTCGACAAAATGTGACAATTCATGTTGGGTGGTCCAAACAAGCAGAGAATTAAGTTTTATTCATTTAACCACCCATATAGTCAAATGTAGGTCCCCCACTCTACTTTCATGGAAAAATTGATCACATGAGTATTCCGCTACCCGAGAAATCAACAATCTCCAATTTTCCTATACACTGTGTACGTCCATAACGCAAAATATTATTTTTTTCATTCTTTAGGTATTGAAATTATCAATATGTTCATGGAAAATATTATTTAAAGCAGATATCTGATACCATTTAGGAATCCAAACCAAATTTGGGAAAATTCCAAAATTTGTGCGAATCAATGACAACGGATATATGTGTACGTCCATAACGGTACGTCCATAACGGTACGTACGTCCATAACGCCATTCATGTTCTGCATATTTGAATCAAATGGACAATTTCTCATAATAGTTTCCTCATACCTGCTTGAAATACTATATACATGTGAGCCTCCTCAGTTGTATAACCTGTTGTTATAATGTCTAAGTATGTAGGCTGCATTGATTAGGGTTGCCAATTTGCCTTTCATTGTATAAAATGATCCTGAGTACCGGTAGTCCTTCTCAAAATTATTTTCTCGATCATACTCCAATAATCTACTGAAGTATATTTGAAATTTGAATTGAAAAACATTAATTGGCAGAGTATTTGCATGTGGCATGCTCTTCCTGCACTGAAAGTCAGGCAAATGGCATGAATTTTACCCAATCCGTCTATTCAATGCAACTAAGGATTTTTTCAGGTAATTCTGATATGGACTAAACTGAGCATCTAATTTAAATATTTTTTCTGTTTTTGCTATCTGGCAACATATCTCTAGTCACATGTTGTTTACAGTCATGCACATGTTCACAAGATGACCTCAAGTTTATGACTGAACTGTCATCATTTAAATCAGCAACAGCTACGTACGTACCATACTATACACTGCAGCTACACAGAAGAATTCCAGTTCAACTGTGCTGAACATCTATGACATCTGGTAAATTACTTATGTTAGGGATATCCTGAATGATAATCACTTGAATGCTCCAGAGGCCTAATGTTAAGTGATCTCCTATCTGGGTAATGATAGGCTACAGTAGGTACAGTGTATAATAGTGTGCTAAACCCTTGTCTGTTTAGAAGTGGTGAACCAGTATGCCAAAGGTCACTTCTTCTTCTTCTTCTTCCAGTTTTAATCCGTTTGTGTCCCTGAGGAAAAGTACTGTAGTTGATCCAGATACACTTATCATATAGGAATTAGGGAATCTGTTGTCATTCCATGGGTTTTGTAAATTGGATTTCTGTAATTTTTTCTGAGGGAATGGTGATCAAGCAATGGGTGACAAATGTTCAGTGTTCTTAAATACATTTCTGTAAAATTGCAGTGAAAATGCTACCAAATTGTCATCAAATCTGCACCGTGTACCATAGCCTTTAAAAAATCAAAATTCATCAAGGCTAAATGACCCATAGATTTTATATCGACTGTCGACTGACTCACTATACCGATATTAGAGAATGAATTATTTTCTGTTTCTGTAGACTATGGGGCTGACAGATGCACAACGCCAAGCAAGGCTCCGCAGAAAGCGTGAAGAAGCTGATCACGATAAGTATGAAACATTCTTGAAGGTAGACCGTGAGAGAAAGCGTAGAGTGAGAGTCACTGCCAGGGGGAAAAGGACAGATACTGAGCAGAAAGATCACCTTGCCTCAGAGAGAGCCAGGATTCGACAAATTCGAGAGAGACAAAGAAAACGGATAGTTAGAATAGCTCAGGATTTCCCGGAACGGACTAGCCCCTTCAGAACGAGGCAGAGTGCGGGAAAGGCATTGAAACGGGCAAGAGCCTCCCTACCAAAATCACCCCGGAAAAAGAAAGCAGTTGCAGCAGAGATCGCGAAAGATGCTGGGCTGGAAGTGATTTATCCAAAGCGGAAGTCGGATCAGGGTATCGGTCAAGAACTGGCAAAGAAAATAGTTGATTTCTATTGCCTAGATGAAATCTCGTGGCAAGCTCCTGGCCGCAAGGATCATGTTATAATCAGGACGAAGGATGACGCTGGAGTTAAACAGAAAGTCAGTGTGCAGTCACGGTACATGCTGATGTCTCTTTCTGAAGCATACCAGAGTTTCAACAAGGCTAATGCTGAGAAGATTGGCCTCAGTAAGTTTTGTGAACTCCGCCCAAAACATATCAAGCTGTTCGACCAGATCCCACACAATGTGTGTGTTTGCGTATATCACGAAAATGTGAGACTCCTACTGTGGGCATTGAAAGGTGAGACTGGGTTGCCGGATAACATATCCAAGTTCACTGATGAATTGGTGTGCGACCCAGAGTCGGAGCAGTGCATGTCTCTGGAATGTAATGCATGTCGCGGGAAGATAAAGGACTACATGCCCCAGGATACCAACGCTGATGTTGTGACATACTACCAATGGCAGAAAGCGGAGAAACTCCAGCTAGCTGGTACTATCAGTGAGATCTTCCACACTCTTGAAGAGAAGATACCAAAGTTCCTGGATCACGTGTACACCAAGCGAAAGCAAGCAGCGTTCATGGAACATGTCAAATCGAAAGTTGATGGTGAAGAGATATTAGTCCAAGTTGACTTCTCAGAAAATGCAAGTCTTGGCTATCAGAACGAGATTCAATCTGTGCACTGGACCTACAAACAAGCAACTTTATTCACTTGTCATGCCTGGATAAAGCCAGATGAAACAGAAAACATTGTGCTGGTATCAGATGATTTGAATCACACAAAGGTCAGTGTCCATGCATTCATGACCAAGCTGCTCTCAACAATGAAGCAAAAGTACCCATCCATCAAGAGAGTTCATGTTTTTTCGGATGGTGCGAGTTCTCAGTTTAAACAGAGATTCTTGTTTTCCAACATACATCATTGGGAAAATGACCTCAAGGTTGCGTTAGAGTGGCATTTCTTTGCCACTTCCCACGGCAAAGGCGTGGTTGATGGGTTGGGTGGGACGGTGAAGAGGTCTGTATGGCGCTATGTCAAAAGTGGCATGGGTGAAGCTGCGAATCCTGTAGATTTCAGCAGGATTGCTGCAGAGAGGAATCCAGGTATTCAGATAATGTTTGTCTCACAAGAATCCATCCAGGCAGAGAGTGCACGACTGAATGCATTTTGGGATGATGTCACACCTGTGACTAACACACATAAGTTACACTCAATCAAGTCAGATGGCCCATATCATGTGTTGGTTGGGGTCACATCCGATGCTGTGAAGATTCGCTCAAGAATAAGGAGTGTCACTAGTGAGGATTCCTGTAGTGATGATGGTTCTACTGAATCGTCTTCCGATGTGATCCAAACTGACACTCCTACAGAAGTCATTCCACAGCAAGCCCCAGTTGAGTCAAGCCACTCCGATGTGCAGGCAGATGCCATAATTGCAAGTATTGAATCTCAGAAAGAACATGCTCAAAAAATGGAGGAGAGCCTAGCCAAGTTTGAAAAGTATGTGTGCCCTTGGTATTCCTTGCTGCCCACACCGAGTGATGGTAATTGTCTTTTTTGGGCACTAAGCCAACAGCTGGATATAGTTGGAAAACAGCACACACACTATGATCTTCGCAAATTGCTGGTTGACTATATGGAGTCCCTCCCAGAAAGTCAAAAAGAGGAACTCCAGGAGTCAATGACATCAACATATGATGAGTATTTGTCAGAAATGAAAACAGATGGGTCATATGCTGATCATGTAGCCGTGTCCGCCCTGGGCAAGATCCTCGGTGTGAAGATTGTGGTACACCAAGAATCAGGGGACACCACAATCGGAACTAGTGGCCAACTAATACATATTGGTTTCATACCAGAGGTGAGCCATTTTGTTGCTCTCAAATCAGAATTCCATCCACACCTATTGGATGAGTGTTGCTATGCTGTATACTACACAGATCCCATCGTTGAATTTCACATTGGTCGTGCAATACGTACAGAGTGCACATGTGATTCGTTCCCAGAACCCCATCTGCAGATGAAGTTCTTGCGAAAGGACATCCTCTCAAAGATGTTCCATTGGGTGACGGGGAAACACCAGTATGAATGTGTGCCCAAGCAATGCGTGTTCTATGGTCCCATCGGGCTCATTGGAGCTGGCCCCTTCAATGTTGCAAACATGGAGGACCTTGAGCAGCAATTTGAGAAACTCAAGTTGCATCTTTAGTTGCACAAGGTTCATGCAATCATCAGACCCTCGTACTGCATGTCTAGAAAATGTTCCATCAGAACCACAAAAGATTGTCTGGCACATTTACTGCCTAATTTTTTTGAAAACTAACTAGTGTTATTGAAATGTAACTGAATTAAACTGACTTCCAATCTTCAAAGTCATATAAACCTGTTCATTCCAATATTTTCTTCTCCCAGACAGATGTCATCTGATGTCTAAACTGCTCTTGCAGATGACCTGAATGAAATTTGTCACAATTCTATGTACCTCTCTTCACAACAACATCAATTAACATTCAATTGTGCGCCTTGGCTAGCTGGCTATAGTACAACTGAACTTACCATCTTTGTCTGGCAAAGAAAATTGAGTGTTGAGATCTTGTAGAATTATGTTGAACAGGCTATCTCTCTAGGAATTTGTAAGAATTTTGCAGTAAGTGCAACAGACTATGAACTATATCCGGCGAGGTGATCAATTCCTTAGGACTCCTGAAGTGTTGTACTGTAATCACTGTTTTGGTGATGAGTTTCTAGAGTAAAACAGCTGTAGGTTATGCGCTGCAATTGGATATTCATGCAAAGTACTTTTTGGATATTAAATGCCTCCCAGTTCCAATGATTATTCACAATCTGACAATGATATTTGTATATTTTCAATTTATCGTGATTATGTTTATCGTGTTTATCATGTTTACAGTGTTTACAATGTTTTATGTATTAAGTGTTTCTTGATATCAATAGTTTTCAACACCATGGTTACATATTTGCTCAATAAATGAGATTAAAAGACTACTTCTATCGCTTTTCAGTGTTATTCTTGCACTGTACGTCCATAACGTTCAGAGCCGTACGTCCATAACGCTAACAGTGTACGTCCATAACGGCAAACAAACGTCTACAGCGTTAAATACAGGCATGATATAACTTAGTTATTTGTGATGTATGTAAGGTTGGACCCTTGTTCATGGACACAACTAGTCAGTTTGCTTCTGTGACCTCTAATTTCACAGACTTTCATAGTTGTTTTTCGAAACTTGAAAAAATTGATTTCTCTGCGTACGTCCATAACGGCTTGTTTTCGGGTTATTACACTTGAACCGCAAGAGTCAGAAAACTGGCAATGTTTATGGTGGAAGTACTAAATAGGGCCCACAACCCACATAAAAAAAAAATCAAGAAATCATCTTGGTCTGTATACTATAACTGAGTAAACGCTCTGAAGTGTACGTCCATAACGCTGGAATTGCCCTGAGTGAGTTTGGAATTTTGGGCTTTACGGGTACTGGTGCTTTGTGATAAGTCCTACAAGTTGTTCTTTTGGAGGACGTTCTTTCAGAGATTTCAAAAATGTATTCTTTTCACTTTCGGAAGCTTTCTGGAAATGGAAGATTCACTGTAGCATTCACAACCCCTTTTTTGTAAAATTGGATAAAGTCATTCCATTTACATGGCATGTCAGTGGAAGCCACCGCTGTTACATAGCATATGTGAGAACAGGATTCTCCTAACCGGCAAAGAAAAATTAAGATCATGTGCATTAATTGAAAATTCATTCAGATAAAATATCTTGACTGTAAACTCATTTAAAAGGAAATATGAATCACCCCCAATAATGAAAATGATTGGTTAACAGAATTCAGACCGAAATGATACCATACATAATTTTGTATTAGTATGTAATGAAAATACCTAGATATAGTATTAAACTACATACCCAGCCATACAATTACAATGATCACACATAATTGAGCCATCAGAATTTGCAGCAATCCATGGTTACATTAAAGGTGCTTTTAGCAGTACAAACCAGCCAGATTGAAATTGGTTGTATGCTTCTAGGCCTTTCCTGGACTTCATAGCCTCTTTTGTGTATACGCCTAAAAAACAGATACAAATGGTATCTATGTGTGTATTTATTTTTATCCTGCACCCTAATACTAACCGTGACCGGTAAAAACAAACATGGAATGGCCAATCCACATAAATTTTTAATTACCCTACAAAATGGTAGCCTAACATTAACGGTACTTTTGTAGGGCTAGCCTAGTACTAGGCCTACGTATAGCTTCATAAGCTCTTATTCAGTAATTTGCAAGCATTTGTTTATGTATGGAATCCTGATATGACAACTCCTATTTCTATCTGGGTGTTCAATGTTAGGCTATTTGCTGGGATCGTCTATCCAGACATCAATCAGCAGGCAGTTGGTAAGGGCATTCCTTCAAATTTATACTTTCCAATTTCTCTCTATAGCGTGTTTTCGCTTCGGCTTTCAACTAACTGAAGTACTCATAAGTACGCTACGACATGTTGTGAACCAGTTTCGCGACAATGTTGTTTTCACCAAGTAGATTTCGTCGTCACGACAACTACGTTGTGTGACGTCATACCGAAAAGGCCTATTCAATTTGGTGTAATAAAAGGCAGAATACATGACAGTAAATGGCGACGAGCGATTTTCATTCGTAAGCCCACGTGTAAAATTAATGTGAATATTTCATCAGTGGAAATCTCGTTGAAAAAAGAGCGACGGTTGAGATGGTTTATGTGGATAAAGTTGAACCAACTTTATGGTGAACCTGATACTGTTCTTGCGTTAAATATGTGTTGTGGAGAAATACACAGTCGCAATCTCCATCGAAATGAGACTTGATTGTAAGTAATCTGATTGCCGTACTGTAAATGTATAGAACATACCAGTTGAATAATGTCTAGGCCTAGGAAACGTTATAACACAGCAGGCATATTATAAATTAAAGACAGCGTCTTTAAAATTGGAGCCATATGATTCAAACGAGGAACAATGGGACTCTTATCAAGAAAGACTTGAACAATATTTTATAGTTGTAACTGTTGGGGCTAGGAACTATAGTTTATTGAAATATCTGGTAGCACCAAAGAAGCCAGCAGAGTTAACGTATGTAAATTCAATGCATACCTAGATGAGGCTCCACGAGATGCATTTATCTTTGGATTAAAGGAGGATAACATCCAGAAACGTCTGTTTGGGGAGGATGAGAAGCTAACATTAACCGATGCTTTCAAAATTGCAGTGGAAACGGAAGCAGGGAAGACTAATAACAGAGCTGGTACGAAACATGCGGTAAACCTGGTCATGTAAGGAAAGAATGCAGATTCAGACTATAAGTGCAGGGGATGTGGTAGGAAAGGGCACTTAGTTAGTCAATGCCAATCCGGTACCAAGCGAGATGATGCCATGGACAGATACGCTACACTGAACTCAAGAACAGGAAAGCGGCAAAAAGAGTCCCATAGTGATTCAAATTCTCTAACTGGTGGCAAAATAACAGTTGAAGGCAAACTGTTGGTAAATGTAAGAACCATGAGATACTGAAAATTGTCTAACATTTTTGAGTGGTTGCAAGAGATCTAATTAGATTGGGATATCATATTTGGATGGTGTAGGATCGAAAGAGGCGTTATCAATCATTTTTTGAGTCATTATTTATGTGCTAGGAAGTTTACATTGATGACAGATAAGTCTTATTTTGGGACCAAAGAAGGGGATACCGGTTCTTGCAGCTTCAGGACTGCGAAGGTGGGCGATAATGTTAAGTCAAGGTTACCACTGGCAAATGCTGATCTATGTAGTCGTGATTGAAAGCAAATACTTTTTTGGACCAATGAGGGTACAAAGGTTAACAGTCTTCCAGTCAGTGTAAGTCAGATCAGGAAGGCAACTGAGAAAGATTTCTGAATTAACCATAGACTTTGGCGAGAATGCATGTTTATTGGCATAATATCGATTTAGATATTGAAGAGTTGATAAGAAATTGGAAAACGGTTGGAGAGGGGGATCATATTGATTTCGCAGGACCATTTATGGGGTGAAGCACTTTTTAACCAAGGAACCCCCCAAAGCAAACCACCACTACAAGAAACCCCCAAACCCGATTTTAACAACGGTAACCCCAGCCTTAAGCTAAGCAAATGCAAACTCCCTCATCTAAAAATATATTATTTACAAGGATATGAATTTAAATGACCATCCAGGACCACAAGCACAGTGACAACACCGAGGACTGTATTTGCTTCTTGGGGATTGCCTCAGCAAAGAATCACTGACAACGGTCCACAGCACAAATTAAACCTAGTGAGTCCATCACTCCCACTCCTAGTGCTGAACTAAAATTTGTTAACATGTTAATTAAAATAAAGGAGATTTTTTGAAAAGGCAGAATACATGACAGTTTCCTTAGTTATT
>JAODAF010137238.1:0-10399 GCA_027574765.1 Molpadia intermedia | reverse complement strand
AATAAAAAGCCCCGCATGGTCCGTTTTTTTAGAAAGTCCGGACGATCAACTGGTGTTTTTTTTTATTTGGCCTAAGAACTGACAGACTTGGACTGGAAATGTCTGAGAACAAATAATCCTGGTTATTGTGCCCTCTGGTCTTTGATAAGCCTTCCCCCTGATCCAATTAGCACTCAATTCCCCTAATTACCACTAGCTGCTAAGTGTGTGTTTATTAGCAGAACACAGTCATCTTGGGAGTTGTGCATTGCTGCTCCCATAATGGAATGATGATTAATCTTATTAGAATGGGAGATAAAAACTTACAGACTGGAAATGTCAACGAACAAATAATCAACACGCAAAAACTTAGTGGATGATTATCGTGTGTTCTTTTCTGGATGATGCTCAGGATCATGAGGGGGGTGTTGTGTTTCTTGGACCATAGGTAATTTTTATCTAAATTGCCATCCATGGCTGAAATACAGTTAGCAACCCTGAGAGCATGCATACATATTGCTTAATTATTCGTGCAATGGAAAGCGGGTGAAAAATGTAAGTAGCAGTTTGTTGTTTCTTAAAGCAGAAATCAGGATTTATTTGTAAATTTTAAGTTTACAACAAGACAGGTAAGTAAAGTAAAGTATTGTAAAAAGTTTGTATCTACCTAATTGGCTCGTTTGAATCTGCTAATGATCAATGCCATTGGCACATTTTTGCCATTTACAAATGCCATTCTTGCATTTTTGTTTTAGTTTGGGCAACTTTAAAGTAGTTGCATCACCCCCTCTATTGATAAAAACAGCACGATTCGATAGATCTCAAATTCTTGTTTGAATGATGTAATATGAGTGGTTGCATTAATATTTTATCTAAAACAGCTGCAACGAAAACTGTTTCTTGGAATTAATTTATCAGAGAGTTGTTTATACTCTTGGGAATTAAACAATGAAAGTAGCAAAAGAAATGACAAAACCTTCAATCAAAAATGTTGTTGCCACCCCTTGTTTATGTGATACTAGACAGTTAGGCTCAATGCTCTCTATGTAACCAACAAATGGTAATTTACTTAACTAACATGGAAAAAAATAAAAATTAAGATACCTAGTTATTTTATCAAATATCACCATATATTGTTTATGTTGATATCAAAGGATAGCCAATTCAATTCTGAATAATTTATCTGTAGCACATATTTCAGTGGGAGCATGTCTTCTGTGTAAAACAAAATTGGTTTCAAATGGTTAAAAGTGCTGACCTACAAAAATAAACAGAACGGGAAGAAGTTGGTGTAAGGAGTAGCCGGCATTGAAAGGGTTAAGCAGGAGTATTATCCTTTATCCTGTTCAAAAGTGTTACCAGCCTGTCCTGAATCCCCTAAATCACTTTTGTGCCAGAAATATATATTTCAATTACTCAAAACCTGATTCCCGCTTTAAACGTGAAGAATGGTTAGTAGCTGAATAAAATATCTATTAAGCATATGAAATAATTTTACATTTGGATCATTCCATTATTTAGGGGTCAAAATTGATTTCTGATGTCTCTGAATATATTTGTGTCCCGTATCTTTTAACCAAAAAGAAATTAAAGCTACAAGAGCTATTGAAATTATTATCACTGTCCTACAAATTGTAATTTACTACAATAATCTACTGGCATTCAACTAATATTTTTCAGTTGACTTTCAATGCCCCTGGGTGGGTCCAAGTTATGCATCCTGTACACATCATATACAACAAGCCGCAGAGAAAATCAGCCAAGGTGAAAATTTACTGACCCAACTGGAATTCAAACCCAGGTCTACAACTTATATCACTCCATGTGAACTCTGTTAAACCTGCTTCATTCAGAGACTAACAAGTGCTCCAAATTTAGCAAAAACCTAGTCTCACCAGTTGGTTACTAAATCTGCCCGGCCATGGTCCAGCTAGTATGGATTGCCAGCATGCTAAGCAGGTGGTCCTGGGTTCGAGCCACAATGGAGCTCCAATATTTCACTGTGGCTGATTTTTCTTTATCGTAATTTATATGAGTTGCAATGTTAGTTGCCCTTGTATGTATGTTTAATTATAATTTTATTTGAATTATTACCATCAGAAATGAGGATATGCCTCAAAAGTGGTGACCAGTTTAGCATAAATTTATTTCCAGATCATTTGATGTTACGTCAACTGTTCGAGACAGAATGCACTGTTTGAATTATTACCATCACAAAGGAGGATATAATAACGCCTCAAAAGTGGTGACCAGTTTATCCTAAATTTATAGCATTTTATTCCCTAGAATATTTGAGTTCAATTTAAATCATATATAATTCCTTGTACAGTGCTCTTGACAGATCATTTGATGTTACGTCAACTGATTGAGACAGAAAGGACTCTTGAATTATTACCATCAGAAAGAAGGATATAATAACACCTCAAAAGTAGTGACCAGTTTAGCCTTAATTTATAGCATTTTATTCCCTAGAATATCTGAGTTCAATTTAAATCATATATAATTCCTTGTACAGTGCTCTCGACAGATCATTTGATGTTACATGAACTGATCGAGGCAGAATGCACTCTTTGAATTATTACAATCAGAAAGGAGGATATAATAACGCCTCAAAAGTGGTGACCAGTTTAGCCTAAATTTATAGCATTTTATTCCATAAAATATCTGAGTTCAATTTAAATCATATATAATTCCCTTGTACAGTGCTCTCGACAGATCATTTGATGATGTTACGTCAACTGATCGAGGCAGAATGCACTCTTTGAAATATTACCATCAGAAAGGAGGATATAATAATGCCTCAATAGTGGTGACCAGTTTAGCATAAATTTATAGCATTTTATTCCCTAGAATATTTGAGTTCAATTTAAATCATATATAATTCCTTGTACGGTGCTCTTGACAGATCATTTGATGTTAAGGAACCCTTTGATCTATACAGGATGCACTTATTTTTTATGTTAAAACATTCTCACCTAGTTTCAAATTGATAAATTCCACATGAATATTTTTATTTGGCTAATCTGATCACTCCTTCATTAACACATACCTCCCGTCCCCTTGGTTTCAACTGGTGAAATAAAGTTTGAGATTGAGCAATGATGCTTCTCTCCCAGTAGTCAAACAAATTGCCTTTTAATTGATGGATGCATAACTAGGACATGAATATGTCAATTTGGACCCATAATTATTAATTATTGGAATAACCCTTTGCATTTTATTCAAATCTCTGAAGTTACCTCCATGACTTTGTCCTGAGCGGTCTTGAACATTGCGACATCTTCGTCCGACACCCCAGCAAGTGGACTGGGCTTGGGTGGGGCTGGTTTTACTATTAAGAGAGACAATAATAAAATGTTAGATGAAAGTTTTTAGCTTTGTTTAAAATCGTGACATCTTTATCAGTCACCGCTGCAAATGGACTGGACTTGGGTGGGGCTAACTTAATTACTACATGTATAATAACAGCTCAACAAAATTAGAATGTTAAATGAAATTTGTCTTTTGCCATATCATCTAGATTAATGATTACTGATGTCAAGGTCTTCATCAGTCACCCCTGTGGGCCAAGGCTTGGGTGGGGCTGGTTTTACCACAGACAAATATTTGTCTTCAGCAGTCTTGAATATTGCAATATCTTCATCATTCACTCCTTAATGTGGACCCAGGCTTCTTTTGGGGCTCATTTTACTATTAACAGAAACAAAGACAACCTTTAGCAGCACTCAACATAACCAACAGCAAACTGCCATCATGCCTAGTATATAGCCACCGTTCTGCCAGTAATTTAGTCCAGTAACCGAACAATGCAAATGCTCCAGTGATTTCATTATATGCAATACATGACAAAAGACTCCAAAGCAATCGTTACAATGTTAAACCATCCTGTACCAACTTGACGGTTTCTGTCAATGGCTTGCTATGCAGCAATGCGGCTTGGAACGAGATCTTACGTAATCCTGGTTAGATGAATGGGCCGTGCGATTGCATGCAGATTATCAACATATGCCCACGACTGGCTTAAATCCAAACCACTCATGCTGCTACTAGCTGCCGATAATAAGGTAGCAGTAATACCTTGACAACAGAGCCAGCTGCTACCGCACACCATACTAAATTTTGACATGGTCTTGAAACTAAAGAAGGTGCCCAGTTTTTCAAGCGAGCAGGGAACAGGGAAATGTCCAGCGATTGCTATGATGTCATCCTCAGCCTACAGATGCCACGTTGTGCCATGGTATTTCAAGAATTCTGGTCTACCGTTAATTACGTGTTTCACTTCAAACTCAGAACAAACTAAAATCATCTTACCAAATATTTCCAAGTTTAATGTGTTTTTTTCTCACTTTATAAATCAATGTGGGCACCAGATCACCATTGCATTGAATTGATTATTTGCTACCTTACAACCATTTCTGTATTAAATTCTCTTAATTCATAATACACTATTTTCAGTTCAAGAATGAGATATTCAAAAAAAAAAGCATCGTAGAGTGATTCAAAGTCAATTCATGGAAACCCGTCTTGCAGGTCATTACCAAAACATTGCATCATTGATTAATATTAACTTGCAAAGCCTTGAAAATTTTCAGATAACAACACTAGATGTCTTCTGTTGAATTTAGTCTGCATTTTATTCATATCACGTTTCTACTGTAAGATTATTCTGATAAAATATCATCATACAAAATCATAACATATACTGAGTGTTGAAACTGTAATATGAAACATAAGCTGGTCTTGAAATACTGTCATCCCCAAAGACAAACTTATCTACCCACTTCTCACCCCCTGAAAATTACACAACTGATGGTCAAATATCAGATGGTGGCATTAGGGCCGAATGAGACGGGACAGCAAATTTTGTAGCATTTTATGGAGCTCTTTGGCCACAATATATGCCCTAAACAACTGCCTACTATTTCCTGCTTTTTTATTATGCATATCTATGATACTTACCTTCAAGCCCTTTAGAGAATTTACTATTTGATAATTATATTTGCTATGGAGCCTACTTACATCTCCTACACTATCTTCAAGCCCTACAAAAGAGTACTACATTTTTGTTAAGCCTACATTCAAGCCCTACACGATTGTTCACCATTTCATTATCACATATATGATGTGCCCATTTTAAGCCTAACATCAGGCCCTACACAAGCATTTTATATCTTAATTATATTTGCATTTTAAGTCTAACTATAAATGGTATAAACCCCAAGCCCTACACAAAAGTTTAATTTTTCATTATCATATCTGCTATGCCCATTTTAAGCCTAACTTGAATCTTTACACAAAAAAGTTTATTATTTCACTATTATATCAATTGTTAGATCTAACATCAAGCCCTAAATAGGAATTTGCTATATCTTCATTATATTTCTTCTCAGCCTAACCTCAAGCCCTACTCAAGTGTTTATCATTTCATTATCATATTTGTGATCCATTATATGTTGCCTAACATGAAACTCTATACAACAATTTACTACATTCATTCAAACATGTGTTAATATAAGTCCTTCACAAAACAATGCAGCTTTTTTCAAAAAGAGAGGATCTGAACACTTTCAGTTTTAATTTTTGTTTTTTTAGTATTAATTTACCTGTCTGATACAAGTCATCATACATATATCATTGCCCAAGATAGATACATGTACATCCATTAATAAACTGGATTGCACGTAGCAATTGTATAGTCCTTGAAGAAAATATGTTTTCAAGGGTCATCAAGTTATTCTGAATATTGCCTTTCGACATTATCAAAATACTATCATTATCGTTTCCGAGTACAACATACTATAAATGAAACCAAAACTGAATGATGCAAAAATGCCATCCATTGAAGACATAGGCCTAAAATTGTCAAATTCTGAGATATTATTTGTTTATTATCTCTGCAAAGATAAAAATAAGGTTCAAATGCCATCTGTGGGTTTGAGTTTAAATTTTCTCTCATGAATCCTTGTAATCCTAAATGGTTGCCAATACACTATAGGGGAGGGGGGTTGGGTGAATAAATGATTTAACTATCAACCCCTGACACTGTCAATATTACACTGATCCAACATATCTATCATAAATTTAGAAATAATGTGTATAAGCAAACCATTACAAACAAACAAATACACACACACACTTTTTGTAATTTAACATTTTCTGTTCCTGTAAAAATCATTGTCTTTTTTAAATAATAATAAAAGAAATTATTTTATTTTATGGAGAGTAAAACCTATAACGTTTTTATGGTCTTTACTCTCAACACTAGACTTGAATGAACTCTGACAGGATAATTCGTTTCTAGTCGTCTTGATAACAGTGATAGATAGCTTACATCCCTATAGTACATGTTCATAGGTCACCAGGGGCCCAACATATTATTGCCAATAGTACACAACCATCATTCTATGTACACATAACAGACCTACACTACGACTTTGTGCACACATATCACTCTAGGGCATCTTCATGTAATAATGAGCGGAAGCTTTCACAAATTGCCCAGAGTCGTACATCCACAAGGGGCCCTCATCGATAAATAAAGGCAAACAGATCTTCCTTATTGTCTCATTCGAGAAAACAATTCCTACTGTCTCCAAAGTGTTTTGACAGCCATAAAAAAACGTTGCATGACTCAGGAACCATTATGGATACACAGATTATATTGGCCTGTGATCTTATAAAAATAAGAATAAACCAAAGACTTTCTCAGGCTGACATTAAGAGATGGGAGAGGAGTTTCCTTATATCGGAAGTGACAATATTTAAAGGGGAATTAGTGACATAGAATAGAAGCTAGAAAATACTGGTGATGACTGGGCTCCTAGAAGAGTTTCAAAAGTACTGGATCCAGATTGGCACTCAGCCGGAAAACTTGAAATAGTAAGACCCAACACAACATCCGATGATTTCTTTATAACAAACGCTGAAAATATCCCCATCCAAAAAAATGGGCTATGACTTTAATTTTGAGCTTCACATTAACATGTAAAGACATTGTGTGCCTCATGCTCTCCTCCATTGAAACTGCCGGAACATGGAGGGTCCATCAAAAATAACAGAGCAAAATTTATTAAGAAAGATATGTATAGTTAACACTTTATGTACCCAACATCATTACAACCGGAGAGTTGACGGCACGGTAGATGGTACATCTTGACACAAACATGCATAACTCAAAACTGAAGTAGCTGCACATTATTATTTTAGCAGATCAACAAGGATATGTCCCATGACGTCATGAACACCCTACGGAAGCTGCGTTGGGTCAAGGTATTTTAAGATTTTGCAAGACCACATGGATATCATAACCTGAAAACCAACTGTTTGGTCACCCTCCCCCTCCCATTGCCGAATGGTACCACATTATAACAATTGAGTACCAGTTGTTAATTGTTCTTTGAATCAAGATAATTTGTAATGCTATGGCATCTGTTAAATCAAGTTTAATGGTAAAACTGAGATGACGTCTTGACAGATGATTGTCAACTTCTGGTTGTGACAAATTAATCCGCAGTTGCATGATGTGACATACACGTTGATACAGGGATGTGCAACCAATCAGATTCTGATGATTGCGACTAATTGTCGCCCGGCATTCACATTTTCTTGGGTACATCCTATCATCCTATCCTGTAATTTCACAGTTCAAGACCATTATTTAATCTGATGTTGGCATTGACATGAAAGATATTATTACATCACTGATAGTGTCTATTGTTAACCAGTTAACTGCAAATTTTTTTTACTTTTATACCACTGCGGAATTAAAGTATATATATTTTTTTCTCACTAGTATGAACTCGATCACAAACATGTAGTAGCGTCACAGAACGTAGTAGACACCTTCATATGTTCACTTGATCTCGAACACGTAGTAGCGTGACAGAACATAGTAGACAACTTCATATGTCCGTTGTGCACAGCGAGAGGTCTCTCTCGTTGATTAGCCGGAAGGCGGAAGGTATGTGAGTTATGTGACATATTCGGTGCATACATTATATGATGAGTATACTCATCATACGCAGAAGTGGTTAAATAACCTGCATAAACCATAGAGGAGATGAAAGGGGGGGGCACATATGCAAACTTCCATTACATATTCTGCATGTCATTTCTATTGACCTAATCGATCCAGGAATAATGTATAGATACCTAGGGTTCCTAGACCGAATAAAATCGTTTTGGCAATATGAGTAATTATCTTACCTTTATCTGGAATTGGTAAAAGCAAAGGTGGTTTGGCCGCCTCCAGAGATTCTTTCTTTTTCTTCCTCTTTTTCATTTCTTCGTCTTTCTTTAATTTTTTCCAGATCTTTTCCTTCTGTATCAGCTTCTTCAATTTCTTGGCCTTTTCCTTCATTTTCTTTTTCTTCCGTTTCTTCTCCATGTCTTTGGCTTTCCTGACGATACGAGATGCGCTCACGGAGAGCGCGCTTCGTGTCTTCTTGGTGGTCTTTCTTACTGTCATGTTCACTTGGATTATTTCTTCTTCTTCTTCTTCTTCTACTGCTTTGATCTCCTCAGGAAGTTCAACCGCGGGTGATATCAGCGGAGGGGTAGGCGATGGTGATGCCGGAGATGAAGGCTCTGGAGAAGTAGCTGACATTTTCTTCATCTTCTTACGTGGCGCATACACAGGCGGGAGGCCGTACAATCCACGCTTTCTCGGAGAGGAAGGTGCTGCATATAGATGCGACAGACCATCGAAGAGTCCCTTGAGTTGTGCATTCCCGGTCCTCATCATTTGTGAGTGAGGTGACGATGAATTTGAATGAGATCTTGCATCATCAGCTGCGGGTGACGGGAACTTCTGTGCAAGAGGCAGATTTTCCAATCGATTCACCTTTTTGGCTTTTGCCACTTTTGATTCCTTGGGCTTAGGGAATGTTTCCGTCTCTTTGGCCTTGGCTTTCTCCGGCGGCTTCTCCGCCGCGGGGACTGAAGATGAAGATATGGGGTAGAAGCCAAAGCTCGCTTGAGCAGAGCTACGGGACTTCCGCACATTTGTAGGGGTAAAGAACCTTGAAAGACCATCCACGAGACCCTTAGGCTTGTTTGCTGGATTGCATATAGCAAGCGTACGGTCGTGATCGAGAACACCATCATGATGGGCAGAGTTTTTGTCATGGTTCAATGTCCTATTTGGGAGGGGTGAGGATGAAGGATTTAGTTCTGTTAACTGTGAATCTCTGCTGAAGTTTGCAACATGCTTGTTCCCTGAGATTTTTCTTGTTACCCCTGGTCCTCTTAGAGCAAGTTTCCTAAGATGACAAAAGAAAAGAGTGGGCATTAATTCTGTCAGTAAAAGTTAAGTGCTTTGTTATTTAAGAATATATGTTTAGGTAAAATCCCTGTTTCACTAGCTGTTCTGTTCAGAAGATGCAAACTGTATTTTAACACTTTCAATACTGTCTATTTTTACACTACCCACTTCCCAGAGCCAAATATTTTTGGTAGGTTAGCAAGAAGACAAAAATATGTAAAACAGCAAAGTTGTTCAGAATTGAATTGGCTATCTTTTGACACCAAAATAATTGATGTATGGTGATATATTTGGTGATATAAATTTAACTTGAAACTAGGTATCTTGGTTTTCAGTTTCTATGTTTATAATAAAGGCCCTAACATACCATCTATTGGTTGGTAACTAACAGCAGCATTGAACCTAACCATACCTGTACAAACAATGTGTGGCAACAACATTTTTGGCCAAATATTTGTTTGCTACTTTTTGCTACTTTTATCACAAGATTCCCCAGAATAATGATCTCCATCGGCCATTTTGTATTACAAGAAAACAATGACTATTGAAACTGTCGCACCCCCTCACCATACACCATTCAAAAAAGAATTTGAGATCTATTGCATTGAGATCAATAGAGGGGGGATGCAACTATTCCCCCCCCCCTCAAACCCCCAACCATGGCCATTGAGAGGGTTCAGCTAATATTCTATTGACACCAAGACAGAATGACTGCATTTATTTTAATGTTTTAGTAATAATCCTAAAGCATTAAATCTAAACATGGCACCATTTAGAAATTGTTTTTGACATGTTTTTAATATTTGTAAAATGTTTACTGACCGAGAAATCAACAAGAACAACATTTCGAGACATGACATCACAGATAAATATTGCCAGGTTGTTATTTTTGGACCAGTTGCAACCAAATTTAATGCTGTTTAGTCATGCTTAGATGATATGCAAACACGTTTTTATTTATGTTTTGCTTTTCTTATAAATTACTAAGGAGGAGAAGCTGCATGGTCTTAAATTAGAAGTAATCATAATGTTACAAATTACAATGGTTAAAAGAAGCAAGTGGCTGTGTTGGAGAGGTGGGGGAGGGGGGGGGGGGGGGGGGGGGTGGAAAGCGGCGGGGGAAATGGTATCCTTGTTGATTTGGTTTCTTATTGTTAA
>JAODAF010137127.1:0-10400 GCA_027574765.1 Molpadia intermedia | reverse complement strand
GTGTGCTACTATTATGGTATAAAAAATCCTAAAGTTGACAAAAATGCATGTGTGCTTCTATTAGGGCATGAGCTTCTTATTAGAATGAATACGGTAATAGATTCCCAAGAAAATAAAATCAGAAGAACACACACACATCATTTTGTGAAGATATAATTGTTTCCTCTACCTCACCGAGTTCTTTTTCTGGCCATGGTTAAATCATCAGAGATGTTGAGAACCAGTACAACATGTAAAATATGTAACAAAGGAATTATTTATATCCCAGTCAGTCACAACTTGAAGGAATAATTAATTTATATCATCATTTTCATACCACACACTTTCCCTCAAGACCAGCTTTACTACCCTATAGCTATAGGTCAACAGGGATTGACCACACACTTTACTACATATACATACAGTATACCGCCAACACCGAAGAGCCCTGCGACAGCTGACTATACATAGAATAACACCATTCTGCTCCCAATAGTGCCAATACCATGCATATCAACATAATCTACTAAAAGAAAAAATATTAGTAGATGCCTAAGGCATAACCAATTAAAATCCGAGCCATTGCTATTGCAATGGCAAAACTCTCATATTGCGGTTCAGAATTCCGGCAAGCAGCAATGCCTTATGGGTGAGATGGAAAAGCAGCGGATTATAAAGGGTATGGCCTTGATAATGAGAAGCCCTACCGTGTCAGAGAAATGCTAGTCCATGCAACCAGACACCTATGATGGAGTAACCGGCATGATGGACATCGACAATGAAGTGTGGTCACAGAGGGGAATGTCCAATAGAGCTTATAGGGAATATCACTTCCATGTAACATAAGTGTATATTAGGTATACAATGAAGCAAAAACTTAGTTACCCAAACCAAATCAGAAGTATTTTAAATAAATTTGGGTAAGTATATATGCTTTCATCAATTGCCTATAATACATATATACTAAATTAACAATACTGAACTTTACTGATTTATTCAAACTGATCATTTCACAATTTTTTTGTAATGAGGCAATGCTCCCCTCCCCCATTCTTTTTTTAAATGCACCAATTCAAATAATGCAATCAATGCTAATAGTCTAAGCCTGGTTCCGACAATGCTTACATTATATAATTATTAAATAAAATCTTCAGAATAGCCCTAAATAAAATCATTGACAAGGGTTTAAAGCCCAAATCTGTATGCAAGGCTCAAATGCTCAATAAAGGTGCACAATACTAATTCTAGGCCAAGTTTACACTTACACATGCAAATTAAAACCACCACCGACCATGCACGATTACTTGCACCACTGCACGTAAATACCCTCAACACCGACCAGCTGATATAAGTCATTATTATATCTCCATGACAACCATACATCAATCATCAAATACAATAGGCTTGCTGGTTAACATCCTACCTTTTATATTGAAATTTGAAAAGTATTGTACTCTACTCTCATTGTTAATTTTTTATCCATTGTTTAATATAAAGTTAACAATTATTCTCTAAAATAATGTGTGATAAATAGATATTTCAACAATACTTAGCAGAAGCCTTCATAAATCCCCACCCCCCTGCCCACTCATATCAAATTGTCATTCTTTGCTAAGCTGGTATTTTCTGTTAGATGTTACAGTAGATCATTGTGTTGGCATTTATAGAATTTCTAGCAGTAATCATAAATCCACCCACCTAGTAATTCACCAAAATTAGACCAGAATAAAACAAAAGCACTGTATGAACAACACTATAAGACAGGAAGCACTATAGTTAATACAGTAACTAATTAGAACCTGGTACCTATAGTCATCCAAAGGTATGAAGTCATCAAAGGCACTTTCACAAAATTGTCACTGGGCTCATGAATATGCATCAAATATTGCAGAGGTACACTGTAAGCCTTCAATTCAAATATCTGGAGACTGGAGAGTGATGTGAATCTAGCATCCAATCAAAAGAGGATATTATAAATGTATAATCCAACTGATACCATACTTCCCATTACAGATCTGCTACAATCATAATTTGGGGGCTACGTACGCCTACTTCCCCGGTACATAAATGGTCGTGCTTCAAAAAACCGCCATTCACGTTAAGTTTTATTTTGTTGTCGGTATAGGTTCATATTTAGTGTTAAGAGGCAATGTTAGGCTATACTAGAAACAAAGTTTTTTTGGTTATCGGTATAAGGCTAACATTTAGTGTTACACTTCCATGTTAGGGTAGGATTACACAATCTGCTTATTGTAAACGGAGTCCATTAACTTGGATGGCGGTTTTTCAAGCACAGCCATTTATGTACTGGGAAGTAGGCAAACATCATAATACGGTCAGGTATTTCAAGGACTTATTTCCGAATTTGGATGTCATAAAAATCAGCCAAGTTTTATATCATTGACGGTATGCCCTGGAAGATACTGACTACAAACCAGTATTCTTCTCTTCAAAGAACAGCACTGCCCATTGTAACTCTACTTTCAAATACTCACACATATTTGAAATTTCTGAAGTAACAGAAATCTGGTAATTTTCATTTGTTTTGGTATATTAACTGTGACCTATGAGCTCTATCTACCTGCCATAAAATGGTTGGCATGTTTGCAGCTTCAAAGAGTAAACTTCATTGGTTTACACACACCCTTGAGTTTGTCACCTTTGTACAGTTAGAGGCCATTAGACTTCTCAATGAGGGTAGCTTTGCATATAAAACCAAGATAAAACAGAGCCCACATATCAAGAGAGCACTAGATGATGTATGCTTGTATCTACTCTCAGTGCTATATAGTACATATGGCTATGGATTAGGTACTAGTGTCATAGTGTGTCTGTTATTAAAGCTCCCATAGGCTTGATTTAAAATACATGGCTACAGTATGTCAAAAGTACTGTGGCAAAAAATTCATATTGTTGAACTTTCCATAAATAAGTCCGCCATTGACATCATACATGGTACATTTCTCTACTTTGTGTCTATGAACAACAATCCATAGTTAATTTCTCATTTCTCCAGAAATATATTTTCTCCCTTCTCAATGAGGTAGCTCAGTTTGTATATAAAACCAAGATAAAACAGAGCCTACATAGAGATAGCACTAGATGCTATACTACTCTATATATAGTACATGGCTATGGACTTAGGTACTGGTATGTCTGTTTCCATAGGCTTGATTTAAATACCTGGCTATGTCAAAGGTACTGTACCACATTTCCATGGCAAAATAGGAAGGAAGGTGACGGCCAGGATGGTGTTAGAAGAAGTTGCCAGATGCTAGATCACGGTAATATAAGATAATGCATAGGTGCTATATAAGGTAATAGTACACGCTGTAAATTGCGCATAGCACGCAATGGCAACAAATTAATTTCTAATTTCTCCAGAAATATATTCTCTCCCTGTCCCATCCTCCCTCCCATTTTACAAGATTATGCTGCAAGCACACTAATTGAAACTGTCCCAATAATAAAAGTTACCAAAAACAGACAGTGTTAGCTCCAAATTTGGTAAAAATTTATTTTCTTTACACAATTGTTGGTATTCATATGACGCAGACTAAATTCAAAGAAAAGATAACAATATATTAATAACTTGAAAAGGATACAACTTCCTTTTTGCTAGTTTTCCATTGTTTTCCAATGTCCTCATCCCACTCAATTGTACTGTACATATTATTGTTTCACTTTCCAATAAAGAATCACAATTCTGAACAACGACAAGCAATCAGCCAATCCCAGTGAAGCACCCATGCCTGATTTTCCCTTTGCTATTATTGTATGTTCAACTCCTGCCTTTGCTTAGCGTCCTATCTTTCCTATTGCCATTAAATACAATCATCAATCACGATCTTAGATTAAAAAAGAAGTTTAATAACTATTTGACTTCTTCTTGAATTCGTTTGAACAATTTAATATGTTGTATTTGTACTTCAGCATATGATACAGCACATATTAAAAGGGTGTGTGTACTGTCACTACTGTGTATGTTAAAGTGTTTCTCATTTCTTCATGTAGGAATCAATGATGTAGGAATCAATGATGTAGCTAACTTCAATTCTACCAAACCCTAGATCCTAATGCCACTTTAAATTACAATATCATTGTGCATACAGAATGGGTACGTAGTCAATCATCCGGTTATTCCAGGAAATTTGGGCAACTACGTAATAATTCACAATGGAGATAATGAATCAGCGTACTGATATTATTTTCTTCACACGCTGCATGATGTCAGCATGACCAAACCTATGTTTAATTGTTTATTGCAGATTTTTTGTGTCGACTAAGAAATCCAGATTTAAGTGGCAGAAGTTGAATCAATGGAATTCCTTCTCAGCCTGCTAGACTTTCTGGGCTACTACTCTCAGCCTCGAGTTCACATGAACTCTCTGTAAAGATGTGTGTGTCCTCCTCTCCCATCGACTGACGTGGTCGAGCCGATACAGGGAGTCTGGGAGGGAATATTATCCAACTTTATCCAATATCCAAAGTTAAAGCAAAATAATGAATTTTTATAGTCTTTGACCAGTGTTTTTTGATGAGAATCCCAATTCCCAAGATAATATAAATTGTTAATTTAACACAAGCTGGCAACTGAAAAACCCAAAAAGTGTTGTTGGGACTAAAAGCCTAAGATCAAAATATGTAGAATGTCAAAAGTGATTGTGAATTCAGAATTCCCAAGATCTTAAGAAAAATCCCAATGTGTATTAAACAATGCTGTTTAATATGACCATTCATTCAATCCAAAAATATCTTTCACACTTTGCAGAAGCAGTCAGTAACTTGAATTGCAGTAAGAATGATACAGTTATCTACTCTATATAGACAAAATAGGTTTACATTTTACCAGTATTGATTTTATCCAAGATCTTGAAAGAAAGCCCCACAATTTCTAGGGCCTATTTAAGGGGGATGAAAGTTAATAGATGAATGCTCATTCAAGTAGAGACCTTTAACTTGATTTAACGATATTAAAAAACCAAGATCCATTTCTTAAAAGGTCTGCAAATTGAAATAATTAAAGGGCAGCTAGGTTTGTTGTTTTTTGTGAAAAACAGAAAGAATGGTTTTGACTTAGTGCTTTCAATTTATTATCAGTAAACAACCCCTGCTGATGACAAATTTGAAATTTCAATGTAAAACAATAAAAAGAAATGAGACGGGTGTGGTGGGATGGAATGGGAATAGCATATATTTTTTGAGAGATGAAAAATGTTTCTATGGAGACTATAATTGTTACTGTAGTTATGATCCACTTAACTTCCTAAATTTCTTTAAAAAAGAATTAAAAAAGATCTAGCTCAATGAGCAAGTTTGGCAATGAAAGGTACATCATATCCATACTAGCAAAACTTATGTACCCCTAAAAATCTAACATCAGTGGACTGCCAATGCGACAATATTGATTCTCCTATAACATTTATGAAGCAAAAAAAAGAAGGTGATAAAAAAGGTCAGTCATTGTCACTGTATATAAACTTTTTATGGCCCTGGATATAGTCTCTGCCTTGAAAGATGTTGTCCTCTCTATGTTTTGTTCCTTCCATTCACAAGTTGTAATGGTTCATAATATCCCCCATTAATATATCCCTTCAGTATACCTCCCTACCTAATGGTAAAGACACAGTCTGCACCTCTTGATGCTTCTCTCTCAGATCCCATCCAATACTGATTCTAAAGGCATGTGAAGCCACATATCTTCAGTAGGTTTACAGACTTACATGTACACTTCACCGTGTATTAAAACCATGGTAAATTCAAAGCTGAAGAGTTAATAACATTGCAGCACAGTGGATCTAATTGAGAATGAATGAAAGCAATTATGGTACAAATGAGACAATATTGCTACTAACGGACATGGCTGGCATCCCACAGAGAAGATCAAGGTTCTCTGGCTCTACCTTCCAGCAAATAATGAAGTCTACATTAGTTTTCAATTATGTCAATAAGAAGCACATGGAACGGTAAAAGGCCAAGCTGTTCCTACACATGCTGAATGAACCAAGCAACATGATTTGGTGTTTTGATAGCCTAAAGTATTTAAACCATCTCTCTGTTGCAGTGTTGTCTTCATATATGGTTAACATTACACCAATATACCAGCTAAAAGTTAAACCTACAGATGCTAATTTTTCTCAGGCGATTGCAAGAGCAAGTTTGTCCATTCTGTAAAGTAAAAAAAAAAAAAAAACTCCAAAATCCTGTGGAATAACTGGAATTAAATTAAAGGTTTGTTAATGATGATAGCTGGCTTGGTTTCTTGTTCAGGTTACATTTTATATGCATCATTGGGATTGTTTCATTTAGATTAAACCACTGATAGCTACCCTGGTTAAAATATCCATAGATTATGGGCTGTTGAATTTAAACATTTGCTACTACTAGTTATTTTAAGACTATTGCTCTCCCTAATTAACAGTATCATGTAGAGACTGACCTCTGCACACAGTAAACTTCATCAGTTTTTATTGACAAACTGACCTGTTCCACTAGAGAAAACAAACAATCATAAATTATAGGATTCTCTTTCTCTCACCACCTCAGATGAAGAGCAAACACTGTTATTTGCTTACATGATTTGCATATCATTATGCATTAGCTTGAGCTAGTTGACCTATTCAGTCCTGTAATCAGTCTAACATATAAAGCCATTCAATTTAGGGATAGAACTTCAAAGTCATGATTTACGGAGCGGGTTCTGCACAAGAGTATTCCACATAATGACAATCGGCTGTGAAAATATGATTGTGTTAACCTCTTGAGGAGTCTGGGGGTACACATGTCAGAGGGATTTTTTAATATTCATTTTTATCTATCTGTCCACATTTAAATACAGTTTTCCACAAATTCCAGGTGGTGACTTAGCTGTCATTTTGGACAACAGCTGTGAAACCTGACATTCATGCTTACAACTCTGAATCAAATGACTTGGTTTGACATTTCAAGATAAATGGCTTTTCTTTTCACAGAAATCGACAAAAATAAAACATCTGTATATAATCATTATATCCGTCCACATACTGGTGATTATTATACAGCCTATTACAGGGTGAATAGAGGTGAAGTGTATGATATAAGAGAATTAATCTAATGTCAGTCCAAGGTTAACAAGATCCATATTACAACCCACAAGGTTATACAAAGGAATAAATAAATGCCATATGATGGAGAGCAGAGCCTAAAGTTACAGTGAGTTTACTGTACATATATATCAGAGAGGACTTAAATGAAACCCTCAGTCTTTTCAGTCCACCCTAGTATGTTCAAACAAGAAAGCAGTTTTATCATCCAATTATTAACCAGAAGATCTGCAGCGATTTAATAAACAAGACTTGATGTTTTGAAAATGTTTGAAGGAAAGGAGATGTCACAATTGTGATGACTAATTAAGAGGTGAATGTGACCACTTCTCCTTCCAATATTAAGGCTAGTACATTGGAATACAATATATCGGCAAGGTAAGTTAAAGCACTGTACATGCATAATGTGACGGTTTCAACCCATGTAATAAACTTGATTGCTTCTATACTAAACAGTACTACAGAATAGTTTGAACTGTGTCATCATTTAAAACTTGTGTAATGTATCCAATAAACCAAACTACCTTGACCAAGAGCTACCATAATCTCATAAAGCAATAAGGAAATGTTGGTCCCAAAGGTGTGGTTGTTGAACCTATTTTCACCATCATCTCTAATAAATTTTGACAAGTAATCAAATCATTGCATCTTCTCTCTGGGAAAGTAACTGAAGAAATTTGGTTAAATTTGCCAACTTTCAGAAACAGTTTGATTCAAATTGTTAGCTACCCATGTAGATTCCGAGATAGAAAGTGGTCTACTGGGAGGGTTCTCCAGTAACCATGGCTACCCCATGAGATTGTGGAATCAATGAAGGTTTTAGGTGACTGACCTTATTAAATCACAGTTGGAATTCCATGAAAATATTAGGATAGGTCACTTTGGCATTCATTAGAAAGGCCAATGCTTGGCTAACTTATTAAGTGCAACTTAAAATTGGGTAATTCTATACTAATAAATCCAGTTTCATGATATTGTATAATATCATACAGTCCTAATGACAATGTTTTTAGTGATTTAATCCAATTGAACTGGAGACCTGGGAGAATTCTTGCAGCCTGGACTCGTCAGGGGCTGAGGGGAAGAAGGAATGCCGCAGCCTATTCAACCTAACCCAACAGCTACTTTGAAAACTCCCATACTGCAATTAAAACCCTTTAATAAAATGATATTATTAATAGCAGGAATTTCTTGCTAACTTGTTGTATCTTGGAGGGTGATGTGTAGGAAAAATGATCCCGAAAGGGTTTTTCTTAATATCATGAATTTCCACAGAAAACATAACACTTTTGAGCTCTGGCACAATTAAGATGTTACCTGTCACTAGAGGTTGGTAGAAGAGAAAGTGTTTTCAGTGCATTTCTGATGATGATGTCATTGGGTGCTATTTAAGAGTGGTGTAAAACTTTACAAAGAGAGTTTTAAATGCAGTAGAAGTGTGCATTAGGACAAGGGACAGGAAGGAACAAAGAGAATAAATTAAACCACAACATTTTCTTTACAAAACTTACCTAATATATGTCCTTAACAATGTCTTCATTTAATCCAATTGAAGAGTAATATAGTTTAGAGTCATTTAACAGCATAACATTATGCCACTGATATAACAGGTATCCTTCACAATACACTAACACAAGGCCTTGGAAGTTAAACAGTGTTCCTGTTTAATTTGTCTATGATCCACATATTTCCTCTAATAATTATATTTTACATGTAGACTATAATCCACATGTAGCTTCCTGAAATAAAAACTACAAATTAATCACACCATGTGACTGCTGCATTTACACCAATTACTATTGTACAACATGATTACACAGTATTCCTCTGGTCAGAAATATTCTCTAGAATAACATATTTATACCTGTAAAACTGCTTGCTAAACTAAACTCCAAATTAAACACACTGAATGTCTGCCTTCAATACCACCCAAGCTTGCTGTCCTTGGTCTCAACCTTTTTGTCTATTGCCCTAATGATGTCCATTGCAACTTAATCCCCTTGAACAATAGCATCCTCCCCTGTGATCAAACACAACAATAGAGCAAGCTTCACCTGAGAGTGGCCTGAACAGTTTAATCTACTCTTTCAATGAAGTTATTGATTACTTAATTAACTAGCCCACTGAAAGAGATCTCAACTAAATGCCACAACTGTCTATAATCTCCTTAATAACCCTAATTTAGGATCACATCTAAAGGGGAAATCAACATTTCAAGTCAGGATGCCACATGATTGGATCAAACAACAAACAGGAAAGGATTTTGAGAACACACAATGGGGGTGCGACACTTGTAACTTCAATTTCCAGGGACAAATGATTAAATTTTCACCACTGGTAAATTGTTCAACATAGTTTCTTCATATTACATTGACATTGGCTTGCAATTGCTTGCTTCCTACATGTATAGGAGGTGGATGAATATGAGATGCAACATACCATTTAGGAGAGGAGTGGATGGGGAATTCACCTGCCTGGCTCTTGTTGAGAGCTTGGGTGACTAACTTTATAAGATTGAGGGCTGGGGTAGGGGGGGGGGCAGGTAATTACCTTGATAACTTCCTCCCTTATGTGACCACTGTTTCTTCCAGGATCTTTTCATGGCTTAATCATGACAACAAGTAATACTTATCTTGTCTTTTGGATCAAAGCTTGGGAGACAAATTTAGAAAATGTAATCATAAACAATGTCCAAGTATACATTTGTGTAAATTCTGCATCTGGATTTCCACTATTTACTCAATTCTCAGTCAATTAATCGGAGAGTTGCAGTAGCAACTGAGCAGACTTGCTGGGCTTGAATGACCTACCCATAAAAAAACGCTGTTTGTTTGGGGTTAGATTTATTTTTCCACCTTTGAGGCAGACAAACATGTTTTCATAAATTAAAAGTAAAGCTTTTAAAAGGCCAGTGAGTATGTACCCTTTTGACTTGTGACTACCCCTCAGGATGGATTACAGGGGGTTAAAAGGATCCATGACAAAGATTTGAAAGCAGCAAAATTCTTATTTCTATGGCAACTGAAAAGCTCCAAAAGTGAAGAAGCCGAAGAATGAAAACCATTTGATTCTTAGAGGGCAAAAGATTTGAAATTGAAGAGGAGATTAAGCATGACACCATGATCATTGTGGACCAGGCTTTACAGGGAAATATCCCTCTGGTGAACCCCCTGGGACATGCAGCTGTAAAAATGTCCCAAGTTATTATAGGATTAGCTTAGAAATTCTTTTCTTTTATTTCTGAGGATCATGACCAAAAAGCATTGTAAATCCTAAAAGTGTTTGTGCTCAGCTTTTATTAACTAAATCTGTGTTGGGTATGAAGTTTAATATAGGAGA
>JAODAF010137016.1:0-10402 GCA_027574765.1 Molpadia intermedia | reverse complement strand
AAACAAAGTTTTATTGCTACATTGCGACAACATTTCTTATACCCTATTACACCCTACAATGATTCCTTCTTGGATCTCAGCTAAGTATCCTGGAATTTTTCCTTAGTTTTTGGTCTAATTAGCATCTCCTTTTGTGGAGTAAAAGAAAAGGAAACTTAGCATTTTTTCATGAATTATACCCTATTACACCCTACAATGATTCCTTCTTGGATCTCAGCTAAGTATCCTGGAATTTTTCCTTAGTTTTGGGTCTACTTAGCATCTCCTTTTGTGGAGTAAAAGAAAAGGAAACTTAGCAGAAAGACATGTGAGAAGGAATCCTTGCAAGTTGCACTATAGTATAAGTACAGTAGCCTGTAGAATCCCACACCAATTAATAGTTTGGGAGATTCTGTGGGGAAATAAGTACTTACAGCCAGCCACATTTATCAATAATATAATCAGGCAAATTTACTGTTTTCTTACAGAACCATTTTAAATGGTAACTTAACATTTAATACAACCATTTAACCTTTAGTGAAAATTAGAAAATGGACAACACTAGAGGCTATAATATAAACCAAGTAGAAAAGAAGTAATCATTTTGCCCTTACACTTTCTGTGCATAAAAGCTGTGATGTGTATAAATTTAAGTCTATGAATGGAGAGACATTTGGCATTATAAGTCCCCATATTACATAGTCACAAATGTTGGCAAACATACTCCCACAATAGGTTATATGGCTTCATACACATTAACACACACAGACATTTTTTGAACAAATACATAAACTCCACTGCATTTGTTGGGATGTTTCCAGATGCCATCGTTGCTAAAAAGAAAATATTTGTTTGTACTCCTACTCGTGGCTTAATTCCTATACTCAAGCCTATTATGTCCACACACTCAACTTGACTCAAGGATTATTCATTTTATAGTGTATTGGTGAATCATACTGATCCACCATGCAAATTAATGTTAAGTCAATAATCCAGTTTCAAGTAATGCAAGCAACTTCAAATATGACCTTCTGAAATGTTATTTAACATTTCAAACAAAGTATACAAATTAGCTGCTCTGTGTCATTTGGAAGGAGATCACAGTTTTCTAGTACTGTACTTCAATAGACAATCTCTGGAGTTGCATATCTCATCATTACATTATGTTTATTAGTAAAATAATTTATACAATGTATGTGGTAAGTACTTAAACACATACAAAAAGTATAAAAAAATCCACATGTGTAATTCCTTAAAGCTCGATCTAGCAGAAATCGTGATTGAACTATTTTAGCCCAGTGGAGAATATATTGGCATATATGTTAGTATAAAACCATATACCATATTAAACCATTCAACACTCATTTGGAAGAAATGCACTTGAACTATATATTTTCAAGATAGCAGTCAAGCTGAGTCATACCGACCTCACAATCTCACATATACCAAGAAATTAAACTTCTGGCTAGATTTTCTAAATTTTGTCTAGATATAAAATCGGGAGACACATCCCCTGTGAAAAGCTGGGTGAATGTTTTTGTTTTTTCTCAAATTTGATTTGACTCAGATATGCCAGAATATGCCAATATAATGAAATTATTTTAAAAAAAAATCTATGAAATCCATTGAATTCTTTTCTTTCCATAATTCCATAGGTCAATTTCATTCCCTGTACTTTTCAATTACCCAATATTAGTTCTGAAATATCATTGAACATCATTTCTAATCCCTTATTGGAATTCTCCCCAAAATTGCTCATAGTATAGCAAGTTTGCTAGGCAAGAAAATATCCTATAAAGACCCAAGGTAGCCTATTCCTATAAAGACCCCAAATTCTTTATCAAGATGTACTTGAATGAGTTTTTGCATGTTGTTTAATTCATTACTTCTAACAATTAGCTGCACTAACTGTAGGTAAATGTACCACTTGTATGTTGTTGGCCTGTATTAATGTATTTCAATATAAATAAAATAGGGCCTCTCTAATAAATTGTTATGCATATCTTACACTTAGTCCTTTTCTCTGACTAATTATTTGGTGAATTCATTTCAAGCTTGATTTCTTGCCTAGTTGGCCTCTCGCTGAGATGCAAGCACGAGCGCTGTAATTATCGTCGTTCCCCCGGATTGGTTAAGGGTGACGGTTTGTGGTGCTTCCATTACTCACTGATGGTATGATCACGCTATCAGCCTCTTCAGACTGAGTCATGGCGTCTGTTTATGACTCTCCCTGACATACAGCACTAGCCACAGTGACACTGAACAATAACACTCTGCTAGCACTCGCTTCTAACAGTATTAATCATGTTATAAAACACAAAGCGCGTCGTCAGAGAGCTCTCCATACTTTCTCATAATTGTTGACGTTGAGCGCATAGCACCTTCGGACGGTTTCATAGAGCGTGGCTGAGTCACAGTGCTATTTTAGGAAATTATGAGAGTTTAGTCATGAGAGAGGTCTAAGGAGTGGGAGGAGGATAATAGCTAGAGTTTGTATGAATGAGACGGGATGAATCGATGATACATTCGGCCATGAGTCACTCTCCGGAGACGAATTGTATTGATATAGCAAATAAACAATAACAGCATTTCCATCGAATTCAAACATTAACTTTTGAATTAATTGTGGCATCTTCCATGTTTTTTTTTAAGCTAGCTTTTATAACTGACAACATGATTCATGATAATTTTTCATCCGAACTTGCAATTAATTTTAAAATACCTGAAATTACTTATCAGGTAAGAGAGATAGATGGATAGATAGATGGATAATTTGGCCTCCGGCCATGTATTGCCCAGTTTGATGAATGTTATACTCGTTTTTGACTCATTGTATTGTTGTGAATTTTATTACATTTATGATTCATGCGATGTCTTTTTTTCTTTTTTTTTACAAAAGCTTCTAATATCACGCCTTGCATTAGTCAGTTATTCTTTATTTATTGTGTTTGTGTTTTCTAAGACAGCAATGGAATGGGTTTTTTATCGGATTACAATGTAAGTTATGTATGTGTTGAGTCAGCACTGGTCTCTCCGTAACTGGGGGTTTTAGGCTACTTATATGTCGCTTTTAGTCCTGAAATTTTGATTGAAGGTCAACAGAGGTCAAATACTGAAAACTTTGTAATCAGACAAACTCAACAATGCTATTAAAATGCTGGATGAAACTCATAATTGGTATGTGTGTCTCCCCATAGTGAATAGAAGAATGGTAGTAAATATATATGTGATATATAAATGCTTGTAAACAAGATATCTCAAGAAGGGAATGATGGATGGATGTGAGATTTGTTTTGTATGATGGTTTTGATTAGTAGATGATTCCTATTGTTTTCGTCATGAATCTCATGAGTATTAATGAGTGAGTGGGATTTATGGTTAGTAAAGAGGTATGGTGACAGTAGGTAATCTACAATGCTTAGGTCATGGTCTAATCATTTAAAAAAATTGTAATCACAATACCTTAATATTGAGATTGTTTAAAGGATGGATGAGAGAATATGATACTGATATGCTAGACTGTACTAATGGATAATATATGTTTTCTGTTATTTCTGGTGTACCAAATCATCAATACAGTTGTCGGGGTGATTTAACTTCATATATATATATCTGTCATAATTGTGTTTTGTGTTTGCATGGATTTACATGTAACTCCACTGTACAACATGCTATCACTTTTAACACATAATAAAATCTCATTTGTAACCCACTTTTCAACATAGTACCCCTATACGGCACCACCATCTTTAAGTAAGGAATTTTGGGGTTATGCCACCCCTCACCTCCCATCCCGGCTACATAGAAGTCCCCCTTCTCGTTGCAGTGATGCCAAGTATTTGGCTTTACAAGCAAATTATTTTTAGCCTAATACATAAAGTATATGATGGAAGTTTAGCCTAAGCTTTTTAATGAAGGATGGTCTGCTGCATACATGTACAACATATACTTACAATCATTGTGTGCAATGTATTCACAGCGCTTACTAGTACTAATACCCTGCTCACATCCATATAGCATATTCTTACCTAGCTAGCCTATTTACGGAAGGAAGAATGGGCACACTCCCTACTATTATTGGTCATCAACCCATTACCCATAATGCCATAGATGCCATCTTTCTTCCTTCCGCTATTACGGAAACATTGGAAAATTCTACGTCGGAAAATACGATATTTTCTTGGAAGTTTACCATGGTTTTTTCCTGGGATTTGGATTTTTAGGATTCTTAACTTTGGAAACATTGTGTGCAATGTAGCTATATACTTCATTGCTGATCTTGCAGCCATTCTCATGTGTGAATGGTGCTGGAGATCATGGTAATTAGCTTCCCACACAGACAGACAACTAACTTTTGATCTTTCCAGAACAAGCTCTTAATTTACAAAACTGTCACTCAATGACTGAATTGTTCCCTGGCCAAGAATCTGACTGGAAGAATAATAAACAACATGTCTTTTCCTGTCAGAGTTTAAACATTTTACAACTTTTAAAAGTTTGGGATAGAGATCTGTTTATTTATCTCTCCTTTTCTTGATTTATAAGTACCATTATTGTGGAATAACTTGATTATTTTAAAAAGGTCAGTTGAAGGGCAATATGTTTGTTTGTTTGTTTGATGAAGTTTCAGTGACTAGGGAGGGCTATTAAAATGAATGGAATATAAAATAGGATTAGGTTGGTATGGAAATTGCAATCTTTACTGTTAATTTGATTAATACCATTAATCTTTACTGCTTTATGTTGATTCAGAGTCAACATTATAAAGTTACCATAGGCCTCAAATGGTGGGTGGTGTGAAGGGGGGGGGGGGTTTAGGAAAGTTAAAGTGGGCTGGGAGAAATAAGTAAGCACTGTTTTTGCTTTACAGCGGTATGTTTAATTCTACAATATTAACCTGTATCCTTGATACAAATGCACATATACTACCATCTTTAGCCAAATGGTCCCCAGTTACAACTATTCAGTATTTCCTGGTAATAAAGGGATACAACTGAGTTTTTATATGTGCTACTAGATATATCACCTACTAAAAACCACCATTGAATTTGATGACACCAAAATATAACAAATAATATAAATATATAAAATTATGAACTATGACTCTAGATATTAATAAGGCCAGCAATAATTTCAATGGCATTTTTGTGACGAACCCACTCTGCTTACAGATGCCATTGTCAAATGTTTTTGACTTAATAATTACTATAGTTTGTATGTTTTTGAAGTTGCCGCCCACCCTCTATTGACAAGAACAACAGCATTTGATAGATCTCAAAATCACGAATGATGAATACCAATAGCCAGTTTTTTGGAATACAAAATTGTTGATGGAGATGGGAATTAAATGATTGATGGGAATCTTGGGAAAACGAAATGACAAATCTTCAGTGAAACCTGTTGCCACCTTATGTGGTACAGGTATGGCTAGGCTAGTGGTTAGGTCAGCGCTGCTGTATGTCACCATCCAACATATAGTAACTTCTAGTCATTATACGAAAACATGGAAATAACTGCAATAAGAGAAAATCATGTTTCATTTATTTCACCCAATATCACCATACATTTATTTTCGTTTGGTACATTAGCCAATTCAATTCTGAAAACTTACATATTTCAGTAGGAACATTAAAAATGGTATCTCTATAGCATTGGGCTGACCTACAAAAAGGTGGTGTTGGGAAAAGGGGATAGGAAATAAATTTCATTGAAAATGTTGAAGCGCTCTCCATGACAAAATCAACCCAAAATACTGTGATGTAATATTTAGATTAGACTATTGAAGAAATAAGCATAAATATTGCAGTCTACCCACTAAATCAATTTGAAATGGCAGAACTACTGCTTTGAATTTATATTGCAGACCACTGATAATCCACAAACCACAGAAAATTTAGGCAATTTCTCCAAAATTAGAATTTGATATATTAATAAGAAACTGTCTGGGTTGTTGTTATTGATCGAAACTGGTAAACTTGAGTGAAAACAAATCTTTATTTGAGAGAATTAAATATATGTTTCTCATTTTTAATTCTGTCAGTTGCTTTAAATAACTGATCATCTTCCATAAAAGCAGCAGGGTTCATCCTTTTACACGGTGACATATTTACCTTTATGCTTGTCATCTGTCAGTATAATTAACTGTGAATTCTGCCCAAAGGTAGCTATGTTTAGCACAACATGTCCAGCTTTCGCTGTGACCTCATTAAACAGTTTGCTGCACTGAGTTGTGTTGTTGTGCATATACATTCAAGCCGACTTTTTGTTCATTTGGCAGGCCTTGTTACTGAACTCTAGGGAAAGGTGGTATATAAAAGATAGTACAAATTACAACTACATTGTCAAAAGGGCTGGATTTTAATGGGAAATTAGGGGCACATGCTCATGACCCCCACATAAGACCCGACCCCCTCATAAGACCCCAACCCCCTACAAAATGTAAACAAAGAATAATAATTAATCTGGGTTATGAAACCAACTAAGGCCCTAAAGCAACCCAAAACCATTTGAATATGAATGAGATTGTGAAATGTATGGGCTTTCATCCCGGGACCCTGTGAACACAAACAGAAACATTCATTGCTGTTTCATGCTCTCTAAAGCAAACTCTGGCCCTGGTAGTCAACATTACCTTGTTGTTAACTACATTGTAAAGCACTTGTAAACCCTCCAGAGGAAGTTGTTTTATCATTATTTCCCTTGTGGAAGCGGAAGCTATTTAGTTTTAACAGACAATATAATCTCATATAAATGTTACTAAAGTTCATTAGGACATGTTGCTATTCTAAAATTGTTTACACTCACATAATTTGGAGTTTCAGATTTGCAATGGGTATGGATTCCGAACATGGACACTGAGATATAAGCTTACGGGGCAAACTTTGTTACAGGAGCAAACTAATTTAGGCATGTCAGCCAAATTTCCTGAAGCTTAATGCTCTTCAATGCTCTTAGTAGAGGTTGAAGGTCATTTTAGGTCAATAGAGGTCAAGTACTAAAAACCTTATAATCAGGCTAGCTTAACATTGCCAACTTGGATGAAACTCATACTTGGTATGTGTGTCTCCCATAGTGAGTAGAAGATATTGTTTGATTTTAGTAGAGGTCAAAGTTCATTTCCGGTCAACAGAGGTCAAACACTGAAAATTAACAGCTGAGCAGTGCTATGCAGAATTAATCCCTCACTTTTAATATCTCTGTACCATACTGTATGTTGGCCATTTTAAAAAGCAAGGAATCACAAAACCTTGTTTTCTGGTGTAACAGCATTAATAGCAAAGTAGAGTAGGCTATAAGTAAACTTATATCCTACTGTATAACATTGAGTACATTGACAGGGCATCTACATGGGTCTAGTACATGGAAGGCCGTAATAATTATAATAACTTGATCCTATCAACGAAAATTATAACCAATAATAAAATAAATACAAAAAGCGAAAAAATACCAACAAAGTTGGCCAAAATGCTTGAGCCTTGGGGTATAGTTTGTTATGACAGAACTTTAAGTTTCTGGATTTACCTTTACCAGTTCTAGCATGCCATCATAAAGAAAACATTACTCCTTTAAAATATGGAGTTGAAAAATGCAATCTGCATTTTGTTTAGCCCTTTCCTTGTTAGAAATGATCCCATGTTTTTACTCTAAACTGCACTGGAATAATAATGGCAGTCAAGAGTTCACATCAGAAGTGATTATCAAAACACATTGTACCAAGGGAGGCAGATCTCGCATGTTTACACTTGATCCAGATCAGATCCACCAATGTTTTCTAAACACCGTTGTATCCCAGGGAGGATGATCCAGGTATAGGTTTACACTTGATCCAGATCAGATCCACTGATGGTATCGAAACACATTATATCCAGAGAAACAGATCCAATCATTTTCATCCAAATACATTAATACCAGATTTTAATATCAACACACACACACTAAAATGATTCAAATGTCAATATCTTCACAACCATATGTTGGATTAGCTTCATACTTTTGGTATGGTTGTGTTAGATAAAGGTAGGCATGTGCACATGTTGCGAAAAAAGTTTATCTCATTAATATTCATAAGTGGGTGGGACTTAATTCTTAGTCACTGAGAGCGTTCGTCAACATGCTAACTCCAGAACAGGATGTTGGATACTGGATAGTTACCATACTTGGCATATTGATTGGCCGTAATAAGTATATGACCTTGGTTATTTATTAGACTGATTTTATACTATATGGTATAAAAGTTATCCATATTTACCACCGTTAAAGAGTAATATGACCCCACCCACCCTCCTCCCTATGAGGAAGGTACGGGTACGGAATGGTACACATACCTGGAAACTTTCTTTCAGGTGAGTCTTCTTTCCCTTTGCATGTTTTGCATATATTTACCCCTTCCCCATCCCCTCCAACACACCCATACCCATACCATTGACGTTTCCTTTTCAATTGCCCCTAGGTTGTGGGAATATGGTATTATAGGCCAGTAGGGGAGTTGCATTGCCCCAGGGGTACGGCTTCCCCATGTCTCACAAAAGATTGATTGATTTTGTAGTCACTTTAGCCACTACAAAGCTCCCAAACAAATCATCTCTCTTGCCAAACCCCTAGCTCCACTGCTGGTATAGGCTTTAATTATTAGTGTTGTGGACTTTATTGTAATTTGTTAATAGCAATGTGCAGTCTGTATTTTGTTGTGACCATATCTGATTGAAGTTTGTTTCTGTATCTCCCATGGTTTGTGGTTTGATATTCACCAGCATGAGTGCAGCTTGTATTCCCTCTATACTGACATTTAAAGGAGAGCTAGCTTAAAGCAGCTATGTGGACAGTTCCATTTACAGTGGTTTATTTAGTCATGTGTGTATGTGTATGACACTTATAAAATTGTTTTTGGATGATCATCATATTGGCATGTGACAGCATGAGCGTCGATTTGGTGGGTAAGTCCCTCCTCACTTCTAATGTGGGGATACTTGCAGTTTGTCTCCTCCCTCCCCCACTGTTTATGGCATTAAGCTCTGATTGGAGAGTCAATAGAAGAATAGTTTTCTTGAATGTTCATACATGTAGCTCCCTACAGAGATGAAAACGATTTTACATTTAGAATTTAGAAGAGTCTTCCGTTGCAGCTTCTAGTAGTTTGATCTGGAAATGCCCCAGCATGATTGAACAGCATTCTCTCTGCTTCCAAGTTTTAAAGGAGATATTTTAAAGCACATTTATGGGGATAGTTGTCAGTTGTAATAAAGGAAGGACGAGTGGCCACTACGGTACTAAGGAATTGCCAGATGCTAGATTGCGGTAATAGGTAGGATGAAATTCAAAATAAAATCTCAATATCTCTGCCCATTAAGTTACGTCTATCAGCACATTTCGGTGTTGGAACCATTAAACGTTTTCTTATCTGATCTTATTTTCTAACACAATATCTTCTTTTGAAATGTCCCTCGCACTCTTGCATTTCCCCATTTATATAGAAATCACACAACTGCAAAACAAGCCAATAATGCCATGAAAGTCTTGAAGTTGTAAAAATATTCTAAAGCCTTAAATACAAATTTTGCACCCCTTGTTGACTATTGATCGGTTTGCTTTGGTACAAGCTTTATGATGGAATTTGATCCTTCACTTCCCCCCATTATACAATAAATAGCATTTAAAGCTGCGAAGTCTTATTCAGTAATGTGGTAAACTTCATTGAATCTGTATTTTTGTACTTCATCAACTACCCAACCTGACCCTGCTTTTCTACACCTTTCAATAAAGCCAGTATTTTTGGTTATTTTGATATGGGCTAAGCTTTAGTTCCTCTGGCATTATGCATAGAAAGCTTTGTTATCCTGTAAGATCTGACATTGTCCAGCTTTCATCATCAATAGAATACTTTATTTGTTCAACTCCATGCGTCCAAACTGTACTGGTGTGTTTATGCATAAATGACATAAAACTAGCTGCTAGGCTGTAATATTTTAGACAGCAAGATGACATTTCTCCTAGAGAGTGAGTAGGGGGCTGCATATAAATGTCAAACAAACCCATTCTGGTCTTTGTTTCAGGCCTGTTCAGGTCACTTGCTTGTCCCCATGGTATCTTTAATATGCTGTACTTCCAGGTTATATTAGTAGACAGTTGATAGAATTAGGTTAAAGGAGAATTCTGTTCCAATAAGCCTGGTTAGATATTTTTTGGCCATGAGCCTTTCATATGCAACACTGTCAAAAGAAATAATTATGTCTTTTAAATAAGTACTCCTATAACCCTTTAGGTACGGTGCTATATCTACAGTGCAACATGTCTTTACTTGTTGACGCGGAGCTCGTCACTGTGCTACTTACCGGATTTTTGGAGGTTGTACCCGGGTTGCCAGAACGTCAAACTATTATGTAACCCCTAATTTACTTCTCTCCTACTTACCTCATATCTCCTACCT
>JAODAF010136905.1:0-10403 GCA_027574765.1 Molpadia intermedia | reverse complement strand
GAGAGTCACTGTCTCTCTATAATTCATATTGTTTCAAAACATATTTTAGCAATTGTTTCAGGAAGTGAATATATTTAGAATATTGTTCTTCTAGGGACAATAGTTTTCTACATTGTGGATAAAGGGAAGAAATTCACAGAATCGATGTTAGAACTCTGAATTATTTATTTTCATATTGCATAACAAATCGATAAAAATTATTAAAATTGTTTACATTTTTATTCCAGTTGATCGTGTATACTAACAAATGACAAAATGTTAATTAATATTTAGCCAAAGTAACTTATCCTCCAACAGCAGATAGTAAGTCACCATAATACAAGCAAGATCCTATTGAATTGTGTTGCCTCATATTACTGATATCTAAATTCTGATCAATTTACTATAACTTTAGTGCGAAGCAGGCAGTACTGTTGGTCAGCTGTACACTGTCCATACCACAATAGCAAGCCAACAGATTTCATTCTCCACATTTAACCAGACTTGTGGCAGTTATGTTGCTGTACAGTAGCTTTTTAGACCGACAGCACTACTGGCCTAACACAGTGTTCATATACTTACATACATGTACCAATTAGATTCAGCAAATTTCGATCAAATGCATTTTTCATTTCTTAAAGTGGAAACTAGGATGGAATCATAAGATTACAATTATGCATGATTACTGTATATTTGCATCTCTATTCTTTTATCTCATACATACTGAAACAGCTTAAAAAAACATTTTTCATCTAGATTTTTGCTTTCAAAGTTCATATATGCTACATGTACACCTGGATTTGTGTGGTAGGTGTATTAAACTGGGGATGTGCAGAGAATGCAGAGAAATGGGTTGGTGGTGGGGGTGGGAATAATGCATACTACAGTATGTTTCTCACGCTTTTCTTTTTGCATGAATAAAGGATTAATATTATGGTAATGTACAGGTACATGTCTTTAATTTAATTAATTACTTACAATATAATTATTGTTGGAATATTTTTTTAAATAAATTGTCTTCTAGAAATTTTTTATTTGCTCTAAAATTTGTGCACAAAACTGATGCTCTCTTTTTACTATGGTACATGTGTGTACCTTGGGCTTGTTATGTACTTAATACAACACTTTCAATTTGTTTGTCACAGTGACATTACATGATGTGACTGATAAGATCTACTGTAGCTACTGCACGACTATGGATGATAATGTGATTACTTCCTAGTATAAGGAAGTTTACATTCTTGCTCCTACTTTTAGTTTAAAGGGACACAAGACTCGCCCCAAAAAGAACGTCAGATGCCGGTAATTTGAACTTTTAATGACCCCAATACATTGTTGCGCATGCTCAGACAGTTCGGACGTGATCGAGCTTCGATAAAATTTGGTTTGCGACTGCGCTGTAGCTCGCGTCTTCGTTGTACCAGTATCAACCGCTCTCATTCGTAGTATACTACTACTGGTTTTGGGGCGAGTCTTGTGTCCCTTTAAAGCTATGTAGCCTCAGCATGAAATATTTATACTCATTATCACACCACTCCATATCTGTCTTGTCTATGCCCCAATTAAATTTGGGTAAGGGGGGGGGGGTTAAATGGCAGTCCCAGGAGCAGGACGGTATTGATTACATGCTTGCCTTGATATCCTCTGAATATTAATTTAAAAGAAGGCTTTGTACAGCCGATGTTCATGCAGGAGCATAACTAATAGGGTTGCATATGTGCGTTGAGTGGTTTTCTACCCACAATCAATTCAAATACTGAAGTAACTGCTCGTACACATGTCTGTTGATGGTGCATGAGGAGACTGACTATATAGTCCATTCCTCAGATGTCTAAGTCTCCAGTATCTATTCTCCAAAAACATCCCTTGCTCTAGGCCATTTTGATGCCTATTAAACAAGTACTTACTTTCTCAGAGGCTAAAATATATTGGTCCCAGACACATTCCCATTCTGATGCACCGCTAAGGGCCATAAATCTGGTTGTCAAATCCCAGTCAAAAAGAAAGCATTGTTGGCCCTCATCTTTGGTAAACATATGCCCTAGGCCTGAATTCTGGTTTGTATGGTTTTACTCTGTTAGTGTTGTCATAAATTTGATTGAGGGATTTATTTTTATATCAGCTTCATTTAAGATGATTGTGTGACTTTCTTTTATTCAGGTAAAGATGACTCTATTAGGCCTAGGTTTTGTCATCACCTTGCCATTCTATGAACTCATGACAGGTTGAACTTGGCAATGGGCTTGAACACATCAGACAAGTTGCACCTGACAATGAACTCTAAACTTGGCAATGCACTTGAACTTGGCTATGAACTTGAACATGACAATGAACTTGAACTTGGCAATGAACTTGAACTTGGCTATGAACTTGGCAATGAACTTGAATATGAACTTGAACTTGGCAATGAACTTGAAACATGAACTTTGGAATAAAACTGAACACGCCATAGTGTACAAGGTTCTAACAATGTAAAATGAAACATAGGGACCCCCCCCCCAGAAGTATTGCAAGAAAAAGTTGCTTACAAAGGTAGTAGTGGACTTGTTATCTAATTAAATTAAATATGAAGCTTTAATATTGAACATAATGTAAACATTTCAAAAGTTTACAGAAATATTAAACATTAAGCCCTTTAATTAACACATTAATGTACACCAGTAAACAGCAGAAATCATTACTCATACATGAATATGAACTCATGACAACCAACAATTACCCAGCATACTGTCTGTCACTGTGGCTATCCAACTATTCCTTGTTGAGATACCATGTTTACAAGGTAGGGCATCACATACAGACGCACACATACACGACGACCGAGTAACCCAAATAAAGAGCCTATAAGAAGGTAAGGTTCATTCAGAAGGCAATCCAGTATAAACTCCAGTCATTTCCATATCTTCCCAGGTTTACCTGTGTTGTCCTCTAGCTAAGTTTTATATTAAGCAAATGGGTCGGTAAGGTTAATCAGAAGGCATAAATTTGTGTAGTCTGACCCCGAGCAGAGAATAACATTGTACATGTATCACAGAATATTTAGTCTCATTACCACACCAGTTATTTCCATATATTCCCATGGTAAACCGTGTATTACCCCGACATACTAGAAATAAAAGAGCCTATATATATGTAGGCAAGGTTCATTCAAAGCATTTGTGTAGTCTCTGACCTCCATTTCCAACAGAGAGTAGCATTGTACATGTATTATGTACATGTATCATGGAATATTTATTTTCAAGAGTTAACTTTGACCTCTATGCTAGAAACTCAAGAGCCTGGATGAGATTAAGCAGACGTTCTATATATAGGTAAGACGGCTATTTTCAGCATAGAGTAGCATATTGTACCATGGAATATTTGATCGATATATATATCGACACACAGCCATTAAATACATTAGTTCTTATTTATCAATGTTGATATAATCAGTAAGGATACTTTGAGGAAATGTACAACAAGAATGCATAGTAATGCCACTGGTTCCAATAATTTAATTAATATTCATAACATGTTCACAACCAATATTGGGACCATGTACTCATCAAATACCCCGCTTGATGCATGGGCGAGCTGATCCCTAAATTCCGCACGGATCAGCCGATCATAAAAGTTATGAATTATTTGTAGGGTGATAGTGGGCACATGTGGGCCAAATATTTCTTAGAACACGGGCCCAACCATAAGTCAGATTGTAAGCAAACTTGTTGTTGTTGGATGATAGTGGGTACACATGGGGCCCAAATATTTTGAGTGATGACATATGAATATTGTAATATTCCTCTAAGCAATGAACCATGGTGCCCTTGGGCTCTTGTTGTAATTAATGTAAAGTATAATAATCATGAACACATTATTCACAAACATCCAAATTCCATTGCCTACCCTGGATCATCTGCCAGTAGCACAACATGAGACTGAATTTACATACATAATAATGCCCTGGAGTACACAGTGTGACTCAAATCATAAAATTATATTAACATAAACTATTCTTCAAATCCAATTTAAAATAATGAGAAAAAGAGGGCAATCCACGGGGTTGCAGATCTCATCACTATCATCATTTTGACCTCTGACCTTTATATGCAAATTAATATCAAGAAGTGTTAGAATATATGGTACCTGTGAAAATCCCATGCAAATCCATATTTTACGCAAGGTCAAAAATGTGATTTTACTTAATTTGACCTCTGACCTTAACTACCCACCAAGTTTGAAGTTAATCAGGTAAGTGGTTGTTTAGGAGGAATTCGCGACACAAAATTTGCACTAAAATCGCATCATTTTAGGCTAAAAATAGGTATCTGACCTTGTGACCTTTATATGCAAATTAATATCAATAATTGTTAGAATGTATTGTACCAATGGTATTAAACTGAAGGTCCCATGCACATCCAAGTTTTACACAAGGAGATATGGCAAAAAATGTGATTTTACTTAACTTGACCTTTGATCCTTGACATCTGACATTGAGTGTCTGCGAGACACTAAGTTGGGTCATAGGGTAACTACCCACCAAGTTTGAAGTTAATCTGATAAGCGGTTTAGGAGGTGTTCGCGACACAAATTTTTGCTCACACACAAACATACACTCACACCCCCAAAATTTTGCCCGTTTTGAGAGTAACCACAAAGATGGATTAGCGGTCACCCGCAACTGTTGCTATGGTAACTGGTGAGGCCAAAATGTGTGTGCAGTCAATTGACTACAATATCTCATCCCCTAATGGGGTGAATATACATGATAACAAATTTAACACAAATAATCTAGTACTCACACTATCAATGAACAACTTTGAACATATTGTGACATTCGGTTGCCAATTTGAAGATTTGGTTATTAAAATTCATGAAATGAGCACCAAAAACATCAACTCATTATGGAGCATCCATACACTAAGTACACTATCTACCAACAATTTCATACCAACTTTGTGGCCAAAATCGGTTGCCAAGTTTAATTGGTGTTTGAATATTGACCCAGTGATTAATATTAATGTAGTCATGAACCTGGGGTGTTTGATATTAAAGACAATACGATATGTTTCTTTGCTTTCAGCAAGGAACGAAAAATGGAATATTGCATTTTGCATTGATTCAAGGATTAACTTGATGAAAGGTAAAAATATATTCAAGTTAATTTTATACAAAATATAAGTACTTTCTATTTATTTTAAATTAGCAATAAATTTTTCAGTATGTAGAATTAAACTTGTTAATTGCAAAATACTTGATTCTGTGTATTAATAACCTATGGTTAATACAAAGTTATTCTCTGGCATGGGTTATAATCAAATTAATCAAAGACCAACAAAGTTACAAATTTGACTCATATAAACCCTGAAAATCAACAAAGAGATTAATTACTGTCAGTTATAAAAATAAGTACTACATATATAAATAAGGACAAACCTTGTATTTAAGGAATAAACAGCACCTGACTGCCTATTGTTGGTGAATAAACCGTTGAGACTCTCAAGTTGGTTGAATAACCAGGCGAAACCAAGATTATTATGCAACCAGAATTAACCAAAGAGTCAAGACGGTTTATGATCAACAATAGGCTGTCAATTGTACAACCCGATATCGCCTGAAAATCATAATTTTTCTACTACTCAAATTAGCCTACATCATTTGATCAAAAACTTTGGGGCAGGACTTCTTTTCCTTTAATATATTGTGATCTAATTTTAAGAGCACTTTACAGATGAAAGTAAAAAAATTAATCTAATAACCTCTCTGTTTTCTTCGTTACAAATGAAGGATTAGACTGTGACAGTGATTACACTATTTGCTATACCACAGAGATTACCACCAATCTTGATATACAGATAGCCATCCAGACCCCAGTTCTTCCCCCAAGAGTTACGTACTATGAAGTATGGCACTGGACCTGAAAAACGACAAAAGATAGTTGACAATGAAATTGACATTTTCTAGCATTAAAACTGGGTTTTCAACAAATTTTGCAAGACAATTATTTCAGGCCAATGTTCTTGGTACCATAAGAAGTTAAGAGGTGTATAAATTACCATTCAACATGTACTATTGTCAAGATTAATTCATTACTTACCTTTTGTCCTTTGACATTCCATATCACCGAAGTTCCAAGGCATTAATACTATATACCATGACAATGAAGAAAGACACTGGACCCAAAATTTTGAAAAGGCCCAAAAACATTTTAAGGGGTGGGTGTAGTATTATTCTCAAATGAGTCAGACCAGGGCCTTTTTTAAGAAATTTTGAGTGGTGGGGGGTGCCATGTTCCAAAAGGGACCATCATGACACTTTCTGAGTGGAGCACCAACAGGGTTTGGCACATAGCGTGGAGAGAAAGTTTTTGGAAAAATGCCTCCATATGCTGGAAATTACACTTCCCAGCCAGGCCTTGCAAGTTGCGTCTAAACATTCTTTACTTTTGAGATCTCATACTGTACTTTAGAAATTTGAAAAAATGGTCAACTAGAAGGAATTTAAAGGTAAACATATTTTGATAGGCAATTAAAGTGACATGGGTACACATCCATGACAGGTGGTCTTCGCTAGGCCAAAATCACGGCCAATAGTGTGGTTGTAGGCAAGCTAACAATTGGACCAAAGAACCATTCCTATTTTCATATTCTCGAAAGAGGTACTTCACCAATTTTCTTGTTATTTTAAAAACAACTTGATAGTAATAAAGTTAATAATAATAGTGGTTAATAGTGCAAATGTAATAGTCTACTATACTACAAATGCTCAGTATTTTGCACCTGATCGTTGACCTCTACGTCATAACAGTGTGCAACGGACCGTTTATGGTTCCTTGACCGGGGGTTGATAGGGAAGTGGCGCTGTTGCGGAATGATCTCGGAGAATGGACTTTGATGTAGTTTACAGATTTTGTTCATTTTGTTTTGCTTTTTTCGTTTAGATTATGACAATTAATGTTATCGTTAATGTGTTACATTAGGTTTTACATGTCAAAAGGGACCTAACCTGCTGGGGGCCAAATGAGCTGAGTGGGGATGTGTAGGGGACTGGGGCCATGCCCCCAGGATATATGTTAAAAAAAGGCCCTGGAAAATGTCGAGAAGTGTTAGCATCTAAAGATAAAACTCAACTTCATATCGAAATAATGCAGAGATACATATTTCTGGACTTGGAAATATATTTTCAAATTGAAACTTTTACTCTTATTTTATATTATACAGTTGGTAGTAGAATGATTCTGAACGTTACGAAGAGCTGTGTAGACGATACCTTCTGCGAAAGTGAAAAATCAAGTACCGAGAATCCTGACTGTGACGTTAAGTCTGATGGTAACTACGATTGTGTGTGGTGTTGCCATGGGGATAGATGTAACCAATATTCAGCAGGTCAAAGGTCACAGGTTAATTATTACGTCATATGTATTACCATGGTTATTACACTTCTTTGCTATCTAATGCAACTTTCTCCATTAAGTACAAGAGTAAATGACAGATGATAATTATAATGAAATTTTGAATTAAGTCGAAAAATGGGATAGTTCCTATACGGTGCGACAACATTGTTTATTTGAAGGAGATGAAATTCTGACTAATTAGGCCTATGCAAAGATAGTTAAAATTTGACATGATATGCGTCGAGGTTCAAAAGGAAAAACAATATGTAGCGTCACACTTTTCCAAATCCAAGGTAGTTATGCTGAAATCTGTGTTTTATCCAAATCGCCATGGACCAGTTCCGCGATATTATGGAACACAAGAATTTGTGATGTAATGCTCTGTTGTTGAAATTCTCTTTGATGTGGCATTTAGGAATAAGAACGTATATTAGTCCCAAGTAATTATTGAAAAATAAGAATTATTGAATGATTTTAATTTTTCTAGTATTTCTTCTACCACATTATTGAGACGTCACTCGTCCGCCATTTTGGAAGGATCTTCTGGTACTTCAGACTCGTTCGCCAATTAAGCGATTTATGCAAACAGATTTTTTTGGCGTACGAGTAGCCACCAGAGGTTGGCTTCTTTTGTATGGATTGTATAGAGTTCCCTTAATAGATTAACTATTTTAAGAAACACAATGTATATATAATTAAACTGCACGACGAAAGATAACTTTGTTTAGTTCCGATATGTCTGTGTGTATATTACATAACAAAGTTAGCAAATTTAATGGCCTTCAACCACTTCGGGCTTTTGCGCCTATCAAATATGGAAGAAACCTTAGCCTGTAAACATTTTATAAATGACCAAATTCATGCCTAATCTGACATTTTTAAGAACTTTCGATATATTTATTTAAGTGTTTAATGAAATAAATTTAAAGATTGATGTTTAAAAATAAAAAAAAACTTAACGATATTTTATTTATGCAATTATGGCATATTTTGTCAACTGGCTGAATGTTTTAAGAATTCTATTTAAACGTTGCTTAACGGTGAATCAAGTTTGATGTTAAAATATTATATACCTTAATGATATTTCACGCAGTAGTATAACTGCAGACCTATAATCATTACATACGGTATATTAGAGTATTGACAGTTTCTAGACTAATTAATTTTGGACTAAAATTAGGTCGAGGATGCTATTGACGTTCTGGTCATCATTATAAGATTTGTTTATTTAAACGTTTATTTAAATTATTTTTAAATATTAATAAAAAAATAATTTATTTTATTATTTTATTTTAACAATTTTTGATTGTTTATTTAAGAACATATGATTTTGAACGGTTCGGACAGCAAATAAGGAGTCCCTGGATTCGAGTACCAGTTATATATATATATTCCCAACCTATGCCTTTCAAAATGATATATATATATATATAATAAGACAACATAGAACCCACCCGATATGTTTGACATATTTATAGCCGTTTCATTTTTACAGGTTTTATGAAAAACTATGAGAACGATGAGAAAACTGTCTTTCTAATCTCTAAATTCTGCCAATGACTTACCAGTTGAATCTCCAAAGAGAAACATCAATAAATAAATTACAACCATGTATGGTAGCTTCTGCGTGAATCTGTTTCCTATCGACTCTGGAGTTAATTATAATGTAATTGTTATCCTAAATATAAATACTAGTAAATATTTAAAATATAATAAAGCAGTAGTCTGCAAGTAATGCTTAATATCCAACAAAATAATTTATTAACATAATATTTCGACATCGCTTGGTTCTTTTATCAACTAGAGAGTGAACATTAATTAATCTTACAAAGTTAAAACCCAGAAATAAATAGCGATAGCCGTGATAATCGGGTCCCGTGGTATTGGCCTTAGCGTAAGCACGCGTAATCGGAAAGAAGTCCTTGTTGATGCCATTAATATGGCTTTTTGATTGTAAAAGTTCGTAAAATTAAGTTCCCCGCCACGATAATGAATTTATAAAGTCCTCAATGGTATGATCAGGTGTGTTAAGATGAGAAGCAATTAGAACCCTTGTAAATCTTTCACTATTCTATGTCTGTGGGCATTAATTAAATCTGAACATGGTGCTCGTCTCCCCAACATAGATACTTACAGGACACTGGTCAGGTCACACATCAAAACATAAACAATATTGTCAGCGTCAGAATAGTATGGTATATACATTTATACCTAGCGCCCTCTAATTGTTGGGTGTTTAATCAGAAGGCGGGTCTGTGGCGTACAACAATGCATTTTTTGAAGAAAAATGTTTTAAACGTACGTATGATGTGTTTACCGCAGTTCGGCGTGCTTGCTTTGGCCATGGGTGCTACCCCCTCCCCAATGGTCGACGCGGTTCACAAGATAGTTGACTTTATTGACTGTCGGGATAATGGTGTCGTTGACGGTGATGCATGGAAGTCTGTGTAGTCTGTCCGTTTTCCTGATCTACATGACATGTGACTTCTGCGAGTTGAGAGCTCCGATAATCGTTGCATCAGTGCTGAATTTCCGTTGTGTCGTTCTGTAGTGTCTGTTTTGCTTATTTAGCCCGGCTGTGAGAAGTCCAGTCGTCGGCGAATTGTGAGATGCGTGTGCTGATTTTCGGTGGTTGAGAGATGTATGTGACGTACATGATGAAAATGATAGGACTGGTAGCGATGTATTGTGCTGTGCATGTAGTGATGTGATGTTGTATTGATTGCTCGTTGCCGACTTTGAACCTTGTTAATCTGTTAGAAAGAAAGCTGGAGATCCATCTGATGAGTTTGGTTGGAATGTTTTCCGCGTCTTAAAGGAGTAGACCATTATGCCAGATTCGTTTGTGACTTGCAGTCTTGTACAAGATGGCGCTTCAATTCTCTGACTCCTAAAGCCGTCATGACTGTTCGGCAGAATGTTGTTGTGTTCCATGAAAGTTGAGTCTGTTGGCGATGTTTGAATTATACAATATTGGTCACCAGTTAATATTGCAAACACTTGCAGTGGATAATTAACCGCGGTTAAGGCAGGCTGCTATTCCACGATTTCA
>JAODAF010136794.1:0-10404 GCA_027574765.1 Molpadia intermedia | reverse complement strand
GAATCTCCTCCAAGCTTCTCCGGAGCTATATAATTGTATTCAGCATCTGACCCCTTGACCTGTGAACTTTGACCTGCTTCTGAAGAGTCACTCAGAACATTACCGTTGGCTTTTTTCCCGTCAAATCCTTCGTATGCTACATTATAGGCTGACTCTCCACCAAGTCTTTCTGTATCTATGTAATTGTATTCAGGTTGATTATTTACACCCTGTGAACTTTGACCGTTGTCGTCAACGCTCTGATATGTTGTGTTATATACCTGGCCTTCTTGAGGATCATCACTGTTAATGCCGGGTTTTATTCCGTTTGAAGATTCATAAGCTGAGTTATACACCACGTCGTCTCCTTGTAGATTGTTGTTTGCACCCGGTGTAGCCAGAATGTGATCCTGAGAATAGGTTGTATTTGTAAAAGATCTTGGACTAGAACTTTCCTTATCAGCCAAACCACGCCTTCGTTTCCTGAAACAAAACGGTACTAAAGTTTCAACGATCACATATTGCTAGTTGGGCCGGGGAGTAGGGAAATGAACAAGTCATAATTCGCAGCTACTTCGTCACCATTGAGAATTCCATACAAGTTTTACATTATATACTTTTGTTATAATATACTTATAATACTACTTGATATCCTTTTAATTTCACCACATTATATAACTCTACTTATAAATATTTTTTACATATTTATATTAAAACGCAATAAATTCAATTGAAATAAATTAACTTTTTACCCAATAAGTACACGTCGTAGAAGAAAGAACGTAAGCGAAGTGATAGGTAACTAATACTTTAGCAATTGGTCGATTTAACATATTTCCTTGTAGTTTTTATATTTATTATTTTATACGTATTTCTATATATGTATTTGCTCGGTCAATAAAACTTAATTCACCACTGTACTAACCTTAGAAATATAATTAAGCCGGCCGTTAGGAAGCCGATGAGCAAGAAAACGGGTATTATATACGCTACTGCACTGATGGTTGAACCTGAAATATAAAAAATAACAATCAAAATAGAAGAGACAGAAATCATATTGAAGTAAACAATATTTTCTGTGTTACAGATCGCATCGCTACCAGTTCAACATGATGCTATGATCAACTAGCAATCATGGTTATTGCTTATGGTGACATACCGGTATATAATATATTCGTGGAATGATTATTTCAAAGTTATAAGCGCATAACAAGAAAGCAATGATTTCATATCGTATTGAGGTACACTGCGTTATATAATCTTTGTCATAGATCACTATCGTTCAGATTAAACATACCATACCAAGTTATCAAAATAACGTTAGACAGAATAGTTAAATAGAGCTTTGATACAATTTCATAATTCTGCCACTAAACAAACTTCTCAAACTTTAAATTTCAATATCTATGGGTCAAATCATGGCTTCTGAGACTTTTGCAACAAGAATGCCCATCAATTGTCCTTCATATAAATATGTATTTGCCCATACTATAATATGCCAAGATGGTCTACGATCTCCTTTTTCTCGTGGACAGAGTCTGAGCTTAGCTCCGCCGTTGTTTCTATGAATCTTTTTTTTAGTGGAATTTATAATTATTATTTATTTATATCAATTCTGTTCTGTTCTTTTCTGTCTCAAAGCTTCCTTTACTTTGTAACTATTATACAATGACATGATATAGCAAAATGATATTAATATGGTATCTGGAGGTGTATCATATATGTCTGAAAAGGAAAAGTATGCGAAGCAGTTTTGACTCCACAGGAAATCGAACTACCATTTCCGAAAATATATCTTAAAATATTTATTCGGTCGTTAGTAGAGCATAGAACTATGTAAATCATTATTTTAGATACAAGAGCCAGTTATTTGGGTGAAAATAAAGTACGGCATTAACTGTTTAATTAAAAAGAACAATACATAAAGTGGTACAGGTTACAAGAAGAGATCAATGTAACACTTCTGCGCGTATATATGTCAATGATGGATACGGAGAGCGAGTTAAAGATGATATTTAATTCGACTAATAATATGGTTTATACATTGATATGATCTATATACCTGTATTTAAATCTCTGTACATAAGGTTTGTAACTGGTAATTCTGATGTCGTTGAATAGGGCGTTGAAGTGACCCTGTTGCTTTGCCTGCCTTCGGTGCCTAGGAAATGTGGAAAGTGGGGAAATATCTAACTGGTTCCAGAAATGCGAACATTTTTAGACCAACACTGGTAAAAAAGTACAGGCGATGATCTTTGTTCTTAATACTTATATAACATTTGTATAATGTTAGAGTGTGTAGGTTAGGAGTAATAAAGTTTAGAGTGCAAGTGGTTGTATATTTACTTGTCATAAAAAAAAAACGATAAGTAGGTTATATTATGTACACACACGGCACACGGGGATGGGGGTGATGTCGGGCTTCTTGACCTCCGCTACATCTTGTAACCTTTTTTAGATTTAAAATCTATATGCTCACACCTGAAATGTTGCCTGAATACGTTAAAATATTGTACTATATATTGCTATATTATGTCACACTAGATTATGCATGGTTTATATTGTTATGCAGAACATTCAGTGCATAAAGGAATATATAATAAATTGCATAAAGCACACAAAAACAAGGAAAACACGCAAACACGAAACAGGCACGAGATACAAAATGAGACTGACCACGCTTTACAAACTTGCAACACTTTCTATCATCTGTTCACTTTCCTCCAATCAGGGGTTCGTATTATCTCATTTACATGCACGTTAGTATTACAACCGATCTAACAACGAACGATCTACACATACTGTTCTAAGAAATGTACATTATATAATGATTTGCACAAGTTACATATTCACGGTGCTACTATATTCTCAATGGCAGTAGAAGGATACACATTATACGTTGAACCCCGTTTACTCAATGTACAGGCGCATCACAAACCACCACCGAGAACATTTAGACTTATTATGCAGGGTAAGATATCGGTGAAGTATGACATTGATCTAAAATGTCGTTATTAATATATCATTACAAACAGGTGTGATAAACGTACGCACACGTGGGCGGAATTACGGGGGAAAGGGGTGGGCATTTGCCCCCACTTTTTTGCCAATAAATGTTTCGCTCCTAGTCATATCATATGCATATAGGCTATTTCTTTTCAGTTATTCCCCGTCAGTTTAATCACCCGGCAAAGCTACGCTACGCGCCAACCGATGGTGGCGCTCCGCTTAGATAGTGTAATAAACACATCACACCACTCACTTAGTCTGGCAACGGGCCTGATTATATTTCGACCACATTTTGCCTCCCCCCACTTTTAGACCCCAAATCCAGCCCATTTATGCACATACACATACACGCATGACATCGGAACCAAAATGATATGACGACATCGTCTCAGTTGAAGAGGATTAGATTGGTGAATTCAGATTCACAACTGTTAACAGCCGAAAGGCCCTGCAAGGCATTTATGCAATCAAGATGTCATGTGTATGTAGGCCTATGTAACGCCGTCTTTGTGATCAGGTGATATATTGCATGTATCCCCTATTGAGTACACGAACCCTATTGAATTTAGTAGGCCTACATGTCATAAGTCATTTGATATCAACAACATTTGAGGTCAAATTAAAAACCTTGTAATCAGGCTCAATCAATATTGCCAATTTGGATTAACTTCATAGATGGTGTGTATGTTGTTTATATCATTATAACCAACCTATAAGCCTATACCAAGTATGATATCAACCCAACCTGTCGCTCTTGTGATATATTGTTTACAAGCTTGTTGCTGTGAGAACATTCCAACCCCACCCATTCATGAATGTTAATGAGATTGGATGTATTGATTACATCAGCATGTATCTACTATCAACAGACATCACTATTATACCAAATATATAAATAATTGGACATTTGGCTGCAACGTAATTAGCATTTTAAAATGTTTACATTAGGACCCGCCCACTTATTAATATTCACGAGATCCACATCAAACACAATAGAGTTATTGTACTCAGTACCAAGTATGCAGTTGATTCAAGGTGGCATTATATAGAGTTATCGTGTTCACAAGCAAAGTATCATACTGTATATACTTACACACACGCACACACACACACACACGCCAATATGACTCCTAGGTTCCTAAGCCTTCGGCGACGAAACCAAAAATATTTGCGAGTGGACGGACATTTCAGTTGAGGTTTGCCAACATGTCGATATATGGAAATACTTTTAGAAATAATTATAATATAAAGAGCCACGGAATAAAATACACAATGCGATGAAGTAAAAAGAAACCAATACAGTGCTTATCAATCCTACCTCTACTCGGGTTGCTGTTCGGAACATTTGTAACTTTATTTACTGGAGATGATGATATTGCAAAAGGCAGGGTAGAAACGTCAGTCACCTTTAGAGTGGAATCTTAGAAAATATATAAATGTATGTAACGCTACTATCATTACTTTTAGTTAAATACAATTTTTTTCATTTCATTTATAAGTAAATGACATGACAGCTGACAATATAATAATAAATGTGCATGTGTGTGTATTAAGTTTGACAAAAACCTGTATAAATGTCACGTATAAAGATGGGCTTACAATATATTTATTTAAACATCAGTAGCAACTTGGCACAGTATTGTTTACAATGTACTGTTTTCGTGTAATAGTTACAAACTTTGGTTTTCAGAAATTCTGTATCAAACTTAGCACTTTAGGAAGTAATATATTTATAGCCAGACTATACGTACGACAATATTATTTTTCAGATTTACCGATACTGGACCACCGGTACCGGTACTACCGCGAGTGCTATAATATTAAATAGTGTCGGTATATATAGTACCGGTACAAACTTGAGTTCCGGTATACTGCACAACCCTAATATATAGACCTTTGGAATTAACTGTCTACATAACACATAGCTACTTTAGCAGTCCTTGAATAACGCTGTTTAGTAACTTGACACTTACATGTGTTACAGACACGGTAAATACAAAATAATAGTCGTTCTACGAGAAGCAGCAATTACCCAGCAAACCTTATGTTTGTGCTTCTAGTTAAATACAATTTCCATTTCATTTATAAGTAAAATACCCCAATGATTTGCGTTCATAAATCAATGGGATTAACGCAAATTTAACGGTTGATTCATCGGCGAACGGATTCATTATGCTATGTGAATGACAGAATGAGAAAATCAGCCGACATATAAGCTACCATATGTAAATTTAGATTTGTTCATGATAAATTTAATTGCCTGTTAATAGTAACCATAACGGGATGGCTCAGTACTGCATTTGTAATTAAAGTTTTGTAAGTAAACAATCTAGCTCATATGAATTGTACCGTGTTAACTATAAGTTAACCCAAAAGATTTTCCTCGGATGCAACGACGAATATAGACCTTTGACCTATTAGTCCTGGATTAATGCCGCTTAGTAACTTGACGCGAGTGTTAAAGACAAGGTTAAATACAAAACAATATTCTGTAGATCTTCAGTAGGCTGATACGCTGTATTTTGTGTTGTATATAGTCCAGAGTCTATAGACAAAAGGCCGAGTATGAGTATCTTTTCTTTTCACTTTAGGTATAGCTTGATCGTAAGGTTGCAGCTTGTTATGCAGAAGAGGATGGTGATTATACCCTATTCCCTATTGGGGAACAATGTAATTATTTAACTCTTAAATAAAATAAAATTTTATTAACAGTATAAATTAGTAATTAGTGGTTTAGTATGGTATCGAGATGGCAGCAATTATAATGCTGCCATTTTTGGTATGGAAAGTGCAAGATTTCCCCATTATGCAATATTCCTAATCTTATAAGTGATCATTACTTGCAAGTTTTTAGCTAGTAAAACATGTTGAGGCAAAGTGAAATTACTGGTAAAATTGATATATACTGCACAGGCCAGATCTCCATTTTTGTTTGCTTTCCACTAATAGGTGCTGGATTAGAGGGAGAGGGTGTGGGGGTTCCTTTCTTAGTCAGTTATCGTGGCTTCAAATGTTATTGGCTTCAGTAATCATCAGAAAAATGGTGCATCATGAGGCGAGGCTACTAATTTATTAATAATCTTGAGGCCAAACGTGTGTCTGGTTTTTCTAGGTGATCAATATGGGTATCAAGATATATTAATGAGATACAAATAAAGACGACACAGTCCCGATCCTTATATGTTATAATTAATAGTTTGTTTCTGTGAACATGTATGCCAACTATGTCCAATCCAACATCTTGTTCTTGGGTTATTGCGATAACAAACCGTATTCAGCGATGAAGCCTTAACCCCGCCCATCATTAATATTCATGAGATGCACACCAAAAACAATAGGGATTTTTTACTCACTCTAGCCTATATATATGTAAAGTATAGTAAGTATCAAACAATGTGCACCTAAACTTGTTTCTATTGTCTCCACAACCGATTACTATTGTTTTACATTGCTTTGTCAACTGGTGACAGGAATTTCCTTTGCTTCTGTCATATGTTGTGAGGCCTAGATATGTACATTCATACACACGCACGCCGACTTGACTGGTTCCGATTTTGACTGCGGCATCGGAACCAAAACATTTGAACCTTTCAAATCAGGGCGGTGTGGACTAACCTGCTTCCCCCAGTTGCTTATCGGGGGAAATTGCTTCAACCGTCGCCCCGGGTTCCTATGTGTTTCCATATATAAAAATAGTTAATAAAGTGAGAAACCTATCTTTCGAGTAGCATTAGGGCTTTCGTTCCCTTGAAGTTTGTCCATTTGTGTTTGACCGTGGTTATAGGCAAACAATGTAGGACACACTTATGGAGGGAAAGTATACAAAAATAAAATTCATGCAAGCCAAACCTTATACTCAGTATGATCTAATTTCGCTGATATCTTAATTACACCTTTTGATAACTTAATTACACCTTTTGGTAAAATAAAAAAAATGAAAGTAATTTAAAACAAATTAACCTTCATATTGTATACGATCGAATATCTGAATCATTTAAAATATTTAAAAAAAAATATATATATGTTTGGTACACATAATTATTCAATAGCTATTAAGAAAGGCTAATTTTCGAAATATTAACCGTTAAGCATTCTCTCGGTCCTTATATGTCTGTTTGGATAAACGAAGGTCAGGTAGGCCTAGAGACCTGCGTTTTTTTACGAGCGGGAATCGGCCAGAGCAATATATCGAACTAGGTCATTTCATTCAAGATACCTGATTTTCTCATGAATCACTGCATGATGATACGCGAATAACGTCAACGAATAGCTTAAATGTGATCACAACAGGGATACAAATGCGCGACATTATCACGGCCCATCCAAAGTTTCGTTTTATGCCACTTTTCAAATTTCACGCGCGATGTTATCGATACTTACTTTCTAATATATTCGTTGTCTGTATAGTGCTTGATGAAGTTTCGCCTGTTGCTACATTGGCTGTTAGTGAGTGAAAGTATCATATAGATAACGCATCACATTATGCTAAATAAACATAAAATTATCGCTGCACACAAATATTCGAAGGTATGTTTTAAAATTATATTTAAAAGTATTTTATTTTGTTTATATAGGCGATATATATCAACATATTTTCGCGTTCGCCCAAAATATAAGTGCATCAGATAATACATTTTAAGCTCATTTAAATATTAAGGTGTAACATAAAATTGGTATAATTCCACTTACGGGTAGAAGTGTTCTGTCGTGTGCTGTTGCATGAAATGTTATCTGCAGTAAGTTTTCAGAAGAAGAAAAAAAATCAGTTTTTCATCATAAATTAAATCATAAATTTAATAAAACGGGTTCGAGTCCTGCTCGTACTTGGGTCGAGTCCTGTTCAGTACTTGGGTCGAATTTCTCGTTAATATCGACAAAAATCTGCAATAAATCAAATTCCTTTCGTTATATATGTATATATATATATAACGAAATGTTAGTTGTTTACACAATAACATATATATATATATGGCTCATTCCATGAACTTGGGATAAAATACGTGTCATTTATTCATTATTGTATAGGTCTAACCCTGTATTGTCGTATCTCACTTGACCTTATATGTAGTCAATGGTGTGTAGGTAAATTAGTAAGAAATTAAATGTATTAAAAATATATCGATACATGTGATGCTATGTAACGGAGACACTATGTCTCCTGTTACATCCGTAAAACTCTTACATCTATTTATGACTATTATTTTGAATAATGATAACAAAGTAAGTGACAATATACATCCAATTTACAAAACCGGTATGTTAGTTGTTTACACAATAACATGTGTAATCATCAGAAACCTAAACTTGAACAAGTAAGTTAGAAAGTGATGTGGATGTAACAACTATACAAACAAGAGACACGGTGTCTCGCTACATCCGAGTAATATTTATTGTTTAATTAACGATTGATGTAATTGTGAAAATATTATTTATATATTCCAAACTCTAGGAATGGCTGATAAAATTTCATAGTAAAAGGTGAAAGAAAAATGAACTAAATCAACTTGGTCATAAAAGAAGTATAATTCATATCTTTGCCCCATCATCAAAAAAATCACTTATTAAATAAGCATGCTTTTGTCTTAAATTATTAGAGTAAATCATCGTAATTTTAACATAGGAATTATTTATTGGTTAGCATAAGTATTGTTGACGGGAAAACTGAAGTTAAACTTAGACCATGCATAACAAACATCCCTAAGAAAACTATTTGAAATATTAATTATCATGCTTGCAAAATGACATTCAAGTAGAAATTCGTTTAGATAAAGCTTCACCCACTTACACTTTAAACTATTGGCAAATGAATTTATTTCAATCATATTTAAACCACCTTTTGACTTAGTATTAATTAAAACAGATCTCTTAATTTTATCCGGTTTGTTAGACCAAATAAATTTCTAAAATATTTTGTTTAACTCCTGGAAATAATAATTAGGTGGGTTAGGCAGAACAGTAAGAAGATAAACTAATTGCAAAATAGCAAATGTTTTAATAATTATTATTTTGCCTATAGGAGTAAGTTCCCTAGAGGACCATAAGTTTAGCAGATTTTTAATACGGGAAAGTTTTGAAACATAATTTAGGCGAAAGAAATTGTCTTCATGATGTGTAAAAGAAATTCCAAGTTAATTAAGTAATGGGTTCATCAGTAATGTTAAACTGAAAGCTAAAAAGATAACGAGGAGGGTTAGAGAAAAGGGACCTAATGGAAACATATATGATTTATCCAGGTTAACCTTAAGACCAGAGATTTTGGAAAATGTTTTTAAAACTTTAATAGTTTCATTAATAGTGCTTTTGGAACCGTCAGTAATAATAACGGTATCATTTGCATAATTTGATATTTTGAAAGTTGTATTTAAAATGGTGATACTGTTAATATCAATATTTGAATTTATTAAAGCATTAAAAAATTCAGAGCAGGTAATGAATAGGTATGGACTTAACAGGCACCCTTGTTGCACCCAATTGAGACACTGAAATAATTCATAAAAAAAACATTGTTTATAATGCAAGATGAGGAGTTTGTATAAAGTGTATTAAACCACCGTCTAAATTCTGAGCCAAAGTTAAAATACGAGAAAGTATTATGGATAAATTCCCAATCTAAACAATTAAAGGCTTTTTTTATCTACTTCCGAGATTCTAATCAAGCGCCCTCATTTTTAAACCCCGGAGCTGCGACGCAAGCACGTGCGTGTACGTGTACATACGTCTGTAGCATGCACGTATACGTAATCTGCGTTGCCAGAGCTTGGGATTTTCCCCAAGATCTTGGGAATTTGCTACTTGTCTTGAGAACTCAAGTGATGCCGATGTTGTACGTCATCTACAGTGTATTTATCTGATCTGTATGTGAACTTTTCATATACTTCCGAGATTCTAATCAAGCGCCTTCAGTTTCAAACCCCGGAGCTGCGACGCAAGCACATGCGTGTACGTGTACATACGTCTGCAGCATGCACGTATACGTAATCAGCTTGGGATTTTTCCCAATATTTTGAGAACTTGCTACTTGTCTTGGGAGTTGGTCTGAAAACCTTGGGAATTCTCTTCAATTCCCATTCAATGATTCAAGTCAATTTATTTTTCAGTCTGCACAGTGCACAGTACACAGCCTGCATGGAATCAGACGCCCCTATATCATAGCCACTTTTAGTGACTAACATTTTACTGCCCTCTACTTTAAGCCAAAATTATTAGACTATTCTGGTCATGTCGTGCGCTGATATTGTTCTACTGTAGCAGTGGAAGACATTGCCGTTATGCAAAACGACAACAAATTAAATGACAGGACTATACGCCTTGTGTATCTGTATTCGGCTGTCCTGAATGTACACATACATACATGTTATGTACAATACCCGTATTAACATAACTGAAGCATTTCTCCATTCGGAGATGTGTAGCATC
>JAODAF010136683.1:0-10405 GCA_027574765.1 Molpadia intermedia | reverse complement strand
TCATGGCCAGGGGGTTTTAGGTGACAGATTGAACACAACATCTCATGAAGGGTCATAGCCAGGAGGTTGGGGAACAACATCTCATCATTGAAGGGTCATGGCCAGGGGGTTTTGAAGTGACAGATTGAACACAACATCTCATGAAGGGTCAAGGCCAGGGGGTTGGGGAACGTGCCTTCTGAATCTGAGCCATGTATGTAAAATGAGTTTACAAAGTGGGTTGTTCCCCCAAACTGGACTGTCCCTTCCCTCCAAATTGGAAGATGTCATTTTCAAATCAAACTTAATATCACATTTTGGTGTACATAGGGGGCAGAATGGATGGGTGTTTTCAGCAGCTGCTAACAGACACTGGAATCCAGTTATCCATTATAGTGAAAAGGAATAACTATGTTGAGGGGGGTGGGGCCCAGGAGGGGGGTATCAGGAAATGCTAGTAGCTGGAAGAAGTGAAGAGTACTGTAATGGTTGAGAACCTCTAGAATGTATCATCTGTACTTTGCAAACAAGAAGTCAAGAAAATGTTACAATTAAAGCAGATTTATGCCACAACTTATTCTTTACAATTCTCTTTACTTCTTTGGTATCAGCATTAAAGGGTAGGATGACTCGCCAAACCCCTGGGATGGAGGTTTACTGGTAGGGGTGGAAAAATTCAATCTGAATTTATCATCTCCTACCTGTAACTTTTTTTCCGAGCGAGTTGGGGGGTCTTCTTTCTCTCTATATCATTGCATGATACAATGATTGTAGCTAGGCTTTGTTTTATGTAACAAAAATAATGACAAATATAAGAGACAAAAACTAACAGTACATATGTTTTAATATTTATATCTACCCTCACTTTAAAATATATAGAATCTTGCGGGATATTTGCATCATTAAAAAGTTTGGCACAGATGTAATATCAGCATGCTTGTGATGATTTCCACAACTTCTAAATACATGGTATTGATTACACATTAGACTCGTTATCATCTGGACAAAACGTGATTATTGATGAGATTGGATGTTGAGCAGCTTCCTAATCAAATCATACCTACCCAAGTCAAACTACCCTGAAGCTTTCAGTTGTAATGAGTCTTGCAAAGACAATTTAGTCACCAGCAGGTCCATCATTGATGAATAAGACTGATGAATGGATTTCACAACTTGTTTAATAACAATAATAACTATAGGTCCTTGAAACATGTTTCAAATCGTCTTAACATTCCAGGCCTTTCATCTGAGTCCCTGGAGACTACACACAGTTAGCTGCTGAAAAGCACTCAAACCATAGAATCCAATCACATTATTATTATCTTGCTGAGGATCAGGGCCTCCTGGCTGTAAAGAGGATAACCACTACCGTAACATGTTGATATCTTGTATTTATTTTCTATCATGTTTCCTATACTTACCCTGCCCTGAGATGCTTGGTACTTAGAAGATTAGCTCATAAAAGTTAAATATGTTAGTAAATAAAGCAAACAGAACCAAAAACCTATTCAAAGCAATTATCTGCTTAAAGTTGGACATTCTAGGAACATTGCCTATTGAGAAAAAACATATATAAACCTTTCAACAAGTATACTTGTGACAATAAATGCAAACAACACTATATATTGTTTCTGTTGTCACTTACTAAGTTCAATAAGGGTAAAAATCATTTTCACACTTGGTTAAATGTATTACAGCCAGCTCCCAAATGAAATTGAACTCTAAATATCCCTGTTATTATATACACAGTACTTACACAGTAATGCAATATCATGTTATAAGCTTTAATAATCATAAATTGTTTGTACATTATTTCTTCATATCTCTATTTAAAATCATTAAATTGATCATCTGGTGCCAATTAACGCTATTATTAACCAAGACAAAAAAACTACATTAAATTGCACATAAAATGATGTTGATATTATATAAACATTTCATATATGTATAACCCAAGTATATCAAACAATAATCCACAACAGATCAAGGAATATTAAGAGCTGGTCCTGAGAATGAAGTCTGACATGTAATTAAAAATACCCATATAATTTCTTTGATTATAAAACTAAGCAAAAAATGAGGTTTTCTGAAATATATTGATCAGCAGATGAAATACAGACTTTGAGAGTAACATTGGCCATTGCTTGAGCCTGTGTCAAATGGCTTTTTTATATAATAATGTTCTGTAATTCTGTTTTTCTATTAACGGAGTCACAACTCTTTGTAGATGAGAGGAACAAAACAGAATATTTTAACATTGAATGAACCTATTATTATGCAAAACTGAATCGACGGTTGGCTGCAAATATCAAAATAGCATGTCCCAACATGGCATCCATAGGCTGTAAATGATGTCATATCGTCAAAAAAACAATTTATGCTTATGCCACTAGTGTGGGCTATCTTTAGATTCCATCCAAGCCTGCTTGACGTAGTCTTCCTGGACATGTCATGACCTTGTCCTTATGAGGAATGTTCATCACCACTTGACTCTCTTCACTGATGTCCCTTGCTACTCTCCCAGAATTCTCCCAGCTGACTGTGGTAGGTAAGTCATCAGATGACTCACTCTCTCTTTTCTGTAGGAGAGGCAAGTCAGGTGATGAAGCAAAATAGAAGTAACGTTCTGAATGGGTGCTTGTAAATAAGTCAAGCTTAAATCGTAAAACTGAAACCACCGCAACAATGACATGGCTCCCTTTGGTCTATTGGACCAGTCCCTGAGGATAGGCATTGACTGACATTCAAACTGCCCGAGCACACTTTAGTGTGGTAAAATCTGATGCATATTCCCCTACTTTTTCCACTTGGAGGAAGTGGCCCCCACTTTTTTGGCCATTCTAACATATACAACTACTAACAGTGTATAAATGACGCATCAAATGGGAGCCAATTGCAATCCCTCTTGTTCCGCCGCCTTCGGCGTTCCGCCTTGGCCACCCTGCTTACTGATGCGGTCCAAGTATAATTGGAGTGGGTATCGTCCCGACTCAGTGTTTTTTCGTTGTTTTTTGGGGGTAATGGATTCGGGGATTTGAACAAAGGTAAATATTATATATCGCGCCTTTATAAATGTCATGCCTGACTAAGCCCTATACAAAACAAATGTCATCACATTTCAGGTCTAATTAAAAATAATAGGCGGATATTTCCGCTCTGTTAATCTTTGATGGGGGTGGGGACCTCTCTTTAATGCCCGATTGTGAGGCAATCATCCCCTAATAGTTACGCTACCGTACTGATTTTGTATTCATCCTTCGTTGATTCTGTTTTTCTCTAAGGTTGAGTTATCGATTTAACCTCACCGTTGTGTGTACAGGATGTCTCCATTCGGGAAGATTCTGAACAGACGATTAGGAGTAGTGATGGAGTGAGACTTGGACTTCTTTCCGTTGTGTATGTATGTGTCTGGGTACCAGATACTCTCCAGCATAATGGTGTTCAACGAAAGTACCTTGAAATCCATTCCATTAGTGTGGTTGTAGTCTAAACGAGGGTCCGACCACCTCTGGCGGAAAAACACTTCGATGTAAAACTCCTAGGAAGATACGTAAATCATGCACTTATTTGTTAAATATTATTCGAAGTATATATTTATCTTGTAATGTCGCAATGGGTGCGTGAGGGAGTGTGGGTTGCGGGATGGAGAACGTACCGCCCCAACCACTCAACAAATAAATTGGTTATTTCTAGTTGTCTTAGTTACCTATATGTCCTAGAAATATATGGGACCTAGCTAGGGTGAGTTTATATTTATATTGGTTCTAGACTAATGGTGGGTCGCAGGTTCGCTGATCATTTCTACCAGCCCACAAATATCGTAAATACCTATAAACCCTCTTTACCCAAGCCATGAAGCCAAGCCCTAGTAAGCCCAGCGTTTCCATTAATGTTCTAACTTGGCTTGCTGGCGAGGTTACTTGGGGTCATGGGGGTTACTTTTATGGGGGTCTCCTCCTCCTCCTATTGTTACACTTCTCTAAGAGACTGTATAATATATACTTTCCAACAATTTGTGTTACATTCGGATATCGTGTGCAATGAAACAAACCGAGCAGTAGTATTCCACAACGGTGAGCGCATCCCTGTGTTCGTATGTGTATTGATAATACGATGTGTCGATTGCGCACAAACTTCATTTACAGTTATTTAGAATAGCTTTACAGGAACCCGCCGTGCCCCTGTAGTTAATTGAATCAATTGGTTTAAGTGTATATACGTGTACATCTGGTATAGACGTACCTGGTGGGCATAGTATATGTGTTTGTATAGTGTTACGTCGTGACTACCTATCACGTCGGGCTTTCACATTGCTGATAATGTTTGTTCTGTTGGTTGTTTTACCGATATATTACGGTTGATATATACCGAAATAACCGTATATCAATGTACCGAAAAATAGCTATCTACTCATTCATATTTTATAGTGTTCGTTTATAAGTATATACGTTTGTGTAAAACAATTAAGGAATGCATATATTTCACATAGCACTACAAATTCTAAACACTGAATGTATATACACCGAACACTCGCCACAAAAGAACAGGCAATTTTCCACGTTGTATTGAAACGATAATTACAGATTCTGGCTGTTATTTATACACGTGCCTGTATTTATGAGCAACCTATTTTTGTATATAAAATCAAGACCGGCGGCATTACCTTACATTTTATTTACCGGGGCCATTGAGGTTTGTATATTTCTGCATATATAACATTACATGATTACGTGGGATTTGCCTTCTTGTGCGTAAAATATGAATAAATTATGCAATATAACGGTGCGTCAAAACAATGAATGAATGATACATTATAACGGTGCATCAGAATGTTTGTTTCAAGATGTGCATAATGTTCTCTGAAACAATGCATAAATGACTACAAACTGACATATCATAAAATAGTATCACAACATCCTCCTTATATACATATATCATATTATGCTAGTTAAACCTCTCGTCACCAAACGTAAGCAGGGCTCAGTGTTTATTCCTTAAATACGTTGCACAATAACATTTGTCCAGAAACACTCGTACGGAAATATTCGTACTAGAAACCTATAATCGGTTGTAAAAGTCACAACATCATAAGCAAGTTCAAATATAATACGTGTGTTTAGTATGGTCGATGCATACCTGCACATATAATGAGTTGAGAGAGATGAGAATATATAATGAGTTGCCACTAATTATTCATTATTTATAAATAATGATTTATAGTTCATTAGGGCTAGAATGGCCTTTATTTAAAAACGTTACAAAAGCTGAATTTTGATAGCTCGTTCCTTCATTCAATGAATAATTCTTTTTTCTTACAATTGTATAGGTTCCTTTTAAATCAACGGATACTCGTCACTTAGCAATTATTTATTTATAGTGTCTGTTGAAGTTTTGGCTCAATTAATTATCAATTACAATAACATAAAGGGGGTACCCACTTTAAACACTGAAATTACAATTTTGCAGTATGCCGATGACACTACTTTCTTTCTCGATGGTCGTAGAGGTTTCATGAAAGAGACGATGCATTTTCTGAAAATCTTTGAAAAAGTGTTGTGTTTGAAAGTCAATTTTAAAAAATCTCATACATTTCCGTTAGACGAGTATCATGTATGAGACATCCATGCCTGATTCTTTTTGATTTTAAAGTAAAACTTGGTCCTAGGGGTTACTTCTGTATAGAATAATAGAGCGGATATTTTTGAGTAATTGTCCTCCAAAATTATCCCGTCTGACAAAAAGCTTTAAGCCTTGTGGTCCACGCGGGATCTAACCCCCTTGGACATGGAATACCATAGTAAAGTCTTTCGGCCTTCACAGTTTGCCTTCCTTTTTCTATAGTTTTACCTAACTCATCATCAGTTTGTTAAAGAATTCAACACAGCAATGTTTATTTTATCTGAAATAACAAGTCAGATAAGATTAAATGTTTATTTATTAATTCTGTTAAAGAAGGGAGTTGAACATGATCCATGTAGACAGTTTTATTTTAGGTCTGAAGTGTACGTGGGTTCACATAGGCCTATATCAAGCGTTTGTCATGCATGGTTGAAGCTTACTTAAAATGAGCCTACCAGTAACTTTGATAATCAAATTCTTTGGGATAATACTCATATTAAAATTGATCACCGGGTTGTCTTTTGATGGCGGACAGAGGTATTTTGAAGGTTAGTGATATTCAACCTAACGTCCAGACTCTTTCGTGCAAACCCTTTTTACAGAGTATTATTCATTGTCCATTTAATATGTATTGTGGCTTGATCACGGCAACTCCGAAGCATTGAAGATCCAGTTTAATCCTCATAATGAGGAGGATAATAATATTACCGAGAATGAAATCAGGCTCCATGACCTAACTATGCAACTGCAAAGCATTTCTAACTTTATATTATGTATCTGACATTGCTGTTCTCCTGAAAGCTATCTCTTAATGGAATTTATGATATTTATTGTTTAATTTTAATGACTGGAATAAAATTCTTCAATGTGTTTAGGGTTCAGTGAGGGAGGTTAAAATTCAATATTTTCAGTTTATGTTCCTTCACATAATTTTAGGCACTAATTATAAGATACACCACGTGTATAGTTCAGAAGATTCATCTTGTACATTTTGTACGTTTGCCGAGGAAACTTTAGAACATGTGTTTTGGGGTTGTCACATCATGTTTTGCTATTGGTTAGATGTAAAAGCCTTGTTCCCAAATTGCTAAATTGTTTTTTCCCTAACAATTATATATTTTGGGGGTACAGAACATCGGTGAAGCTCCAATTTAGTTACTCAGTATTCTACGCACAAACACAAATTCCAAACACAGATGCATTTTATTAAACATTCGAAACAAATATTTTTATGCGGATTTAACCGCAATGCATGATGTATCCATGTATTTCAAATAATACTTGTTTACCCTTATAACAAAATGACCCGACCCTGATTCAACGGCCGAGAAAGTCGAGGTAATGTCATCCGATAAAACATACCAGCCTCATGAATGATTCAAATGGACTGACATACGACTGTAATTACATTTACCTCATGGTGACCAAAATACACTATCGTACTTAATGGTCTTCGTTCATTATGATAATTCGATCTGACGTTTATTTAATCAAAGTTATTTATTTCCTCCCATGTTATTTGCTGCATTTTTACATTAGCTAAATATATCAATATTTTGATTCGATGGGGCCGTGAGGGGTCACATGATATAATTCTCTCTAATTGCTAGTCCAGAATTTATAATTTCTAGCTCAGTCATGTTTTGACATACGCCGGAGGAAGAGGTGGAAGAGGCAGAACAAGGATATCATACTTTTGTGACTCTTTTAACAAATTGCTCTAAGATGCGAAACAAGAATTGGCATAACTATAATATATTGTAAAGTTACTTAATTCTTATGTCAATATGATTTCCAATTAAAACATTACATCGGTTGGACCATGGAGGTGTTTCCCTAAAAGGCAACACCACAGAGTGGCTTATTTCATTTCGCTCACGGGATTTTACCTTATTGACTATCTTAAAAAGGACATTTCACATTTATACGCGTATGTTGGACAATTTGCGGTTATATGCATGTACTTTTTGTAACGGAAATATATTTTGGTATAAGAAGAACAAATGATGACAAATGTCATTTTACATTTCCCCTGCCAGTTCATAATATATAAGATTGCACCCCACGTGTATCATTCTTACGCCTTTGACGCACTGTCAAACCTTGGGTCAGATTGCTAAACTTTTAGTGGGGCCATGCGGTACCCCATGTTAATATGATTTTGCAACTATTGGTCGTGGTATGGAATTAACACATTCCTTAACTTAAATTTAAAATTAATTAACAAAACGACTGATTATGTTACAGTTTACTAAAAACATAATAATGTTAATATTATATCTAATTTGATAAAGATCTTTCGAGTATAATATGTATAACATTTCGTCTGGTATATGTTTTTAAACAAAGCAAGATATCTACAAACATAATCTTCAATACACTGCGCGGAGATATGAATACGGTATTAGCATCATAATCTGGTAATCAGAACGATACCATCAGATATGAACGACATATGGGTTTAAATGTCTTTCAAACTCAATTAGCCACTTCAGGCCTAACCTGCTTTTTAACTCAATCCGTCGCTTTAAAATACTCATTACCATCGGCACATGCTTAAACAACCAAAAATGCAATATACGTCGGAAGGTCACACGTTACATGCCCCACACTGCAGTGCATGTCAAGCTTGTAATGAAATTGAAAGAAAGTTACAATAAATCATTAAGCACCGACGGCGCTACAGATCATAAGGACATCGTATATGTTACCAATGGAGAACAGCCTCCGCCCTCCAGTCGTTAATGCTAAATTACGAAACCATCAGGTGGCTATGTTCATGTTTCATCCGAAACAGCACCGCAGGTTAGACCTTTTTATTTATTTACCCTTCGCGTGCCGCACTCTCAACAAATGCATGGTGTTAAGAAAGAAACTAATCGAAAACGTAGCCAACGGCAGACCAACTTTTTTATTTCAATAAAAGGCTATTTCGGAGTATTGAAAAATCAGTGTTTAAGTATATTGTAATTTAGTCCCGATTAAATAATTTCTGTCAACCCCAAATTTAGCACTAAATTTTTTTTTAAAGTCTGCAGTAGTTTACCGTCACTCACATACAACATTCAGCAAGCAATTATCTTATATAATTTTAATCCTGCGTTTCAATGAAATGCTAATTCGGTATTACTATAGGTTCGTGGTTGATTAAAGAAGTAAATTATAATAATAATAAAAACGCAATCTTTGTTTAAAACGTTGGTAATTTATAGAAATATTGTACCTGTTGTCAAATTCTTACTAAATATAATGTTGTCAACTCTTTCCCGATATATTGTTAATTGAGACTAATTGATCTGCGGAACATTATGGTCTCTCAACGTTTATATACCAAATATGTTGCTTGTCCTGTCGTGTAACTATTCGTTATCTCTTGTAAGTAAGAAACGACGGTTAAGTCCGTGATTAAATTTAATATCCATGTAAATCTTCAGGGATTATTAGTACACTATAAAGATTTGATGCGTGTGATAATGTAATGTGTCTGGCCGAGTAATTTCTGTCTGTACAAAAATAAATCATCCAATCACGTCATATAATTTTAGCTTGATCGTATACTGTACATGCAGGAATTATACATGTTGCATACAGTAGATCATGGAAACATGGAGTCAACAACCCAACCAAACAACATCCCATGTGATTTACGCCAAAAAGACTCACTTACAAATTCAGACCACAGGGGCTACTGAAGCACCACGGACACAAGAGGCTGCCTTAAGGTGTACATGAGATACGTGATCTCACGGCTGACAAACTATCCAATTAAAATGGTTGCAGACCTATTGAACGTTCACTCTAAGACATATAGAGGCTTGTAAGATATGCGGCCTATATACGAATTAGAACATTACCTTTAATATGTGTTGTACAGCAGTAGCCTATTTTGTTCATTCCACATCGTTTTTCACAGAATATGATATCATAATAGTGAAGAAGGGGGAGGGAGAGCCATTGGGAAGGGGGGACTTTTTAACATATGTACATCAACTGAGAGCCCTTAGATGTAAATGGTAGTTTTACCAGGTTAAACCCGCAAATCTGATGACTACATGTATGCCTAACATGGGTATCAGCATATAATTATGGTTTATACTATTTTATTATTTGAGGCGCATAATGAGGGGCAGGGGAGCTGTGGCTGCGGGTACGCCCTGACCTACATTGAATATTCTCAAACCGAGTCAGTGTAGGTAAAATACATCTGCGATGGAACCATTCTTGCTCTTTAGGGTGATTTATTCTGTTTTAATGCAATCATGTGTCATGTTTATGACCACATAATCATGTTACCCGTGAGCGAGGGCGTCATTTTATGTTTCGATTAAGCAAAGTTACCGGTGATATTCAGACAATCATTTGATGAAATCAGTCTGGTACCGGTTCGATAATTACGGGTTTATGATGAAAGAATGTATGATGTTTCATTTTGAATGGCTGTTGTGAATCGTCCATAAAAATAAATAAAATCACAACGTGGCTAACGGGGCCAATTTCCTCTTCCATATCCCTCTTAACGTATTGTTTGAAAAGCCGAATGTTTCAGTAAAAGTTTCTTTGTCTTGTTAGTATCTTTACAGCAATAGCTAAACTAAAGGGATTTGGGTATTTTTACAGTCACACAGTGTCGTATAAACACATCAATCCTTTACAAAGTTGCCGCGGCTACTTGAATTTCAATATAAAAAATATAGGGCCTTGCTAAATTCAAGATACCGGGTATTCACGTAATGATATTGCTTAAAAGAATATTTCAGTGGAAGGCAGAGTGGAACATCATGTGAGAACTTCATCACAATAATGTATT